>CAJHUC010002429.1:0-23320 GCA_905146915.1 Ostreobium quekettii | reverse complement strand
TTTCTACTAGTGCATGCACATTCTTCCCTAACCAGCGGGGGGACTTCGCCATTGCATACAGTCACACCAGAACCGCTAATGCAAGCGAGGTGCCAACGTGGGCTCTCGTCACTGCTGCTAACAGCTCCATACAGGCCACCTCCTGCCGCTCCGGAACAGCCATACACGTATGGCTTTGGTGGAAGGCTCTCACGCCTGAATGTGCTTCATGGCTGGACCGAACTGCTCTTGGGCAGCATTGCGAGCGAGGGCGGCAGCCACTTAGCACGATGAAGCTGGGACAGGCAGCAGTTTCATGGGGCGCTCAAATGTGTGTAACTATGTATTACCCATATCAGTATGGAAACCTCATACGCATGTCTATGCACATAGATAGGCAAAATCGACGAGCTTGCTGGCAGCTGGCCGTTACGCAATTTGGACTGACCCAACCTTTGGAGTCAGTTGGATAAGAAATGGCGATTTGATCTGGTGCTTAAAAAATGCACTTTCGAGGAAAGTAACTGCTTAGTTTCGAGCGAATGTACCAGAATGGCTTCCACAATATCGACGGGCATTTTATCTGAATAAGCGAAGCGCAGTTTACTTTAAGATCACTAGAAAGAGGGGCTAAATAGCACATGTTCAAGCGTGTACAAAATTTACGGGTTTGGGTTATGTCCGTGTTTCAGCATGCAGAAGACTGATGAAATGCATAGATATGTATTTGCAAAAAGTACTGTTTGGTCCTTTTTTGCTAGTGCACTTTGTTCTTCTCCCTCCTGCCCACGTCTGTGGTGCACCACCCACCTGGACCCGCAACAGATCCCACTACTCCAGCTGGTCTTGCCTGACTTTCAGTTTCGGTGTGGATTGGATATTCTACACAGACCCCCATGCGCAGGTTACCAATTTTTGCTCGTCCAGGAGCCGCCTTGCAAGACTGTTTCCAGACGACTAGCGGCCAGCTGCCAGTGCAACAATTGAGGGCGGGGGGGTGCATCAGGGCAAATTCTAAGGCACTTTGTTCATGTGAAGATTTGTACGCGGCAGATGTAGAGACCATTGGTTAAAAGAGGAGTGATTTCATTGAGATTAAGTACATGCCGTTGGTGTGATATGGAACATGAAGTGTAGAATCGTGATGCCCTCATGTCTATATGTCAGGGATGGGAGGGGGAGAGTAACTCCAGGTGACCTTGTCTGGCTTTCAATACTGCTGTACTTCCGATTTTCGAGACACACGCACGCCGTGCACGGCCTACCAAGACGGTTTTCCGATGACCGCAGGCTGATAACAAGTGCAATGATTGCGCGCTGGTTGCATGAGCGCACCCTCTTCAGGCACCTAATTTCTCTGAAAATGTGGCCTCGACAGCCCATTGATATGTGTTAGATGTTCTGACCACCCTGCAGGGTGGTCAGAAGGCGGCCAGCTGGCCGCCTACTTCGCCTCGCTATAATGACTAACCCATACATTCCTTCCACGTGGGGCAGCACAAGTCAACAAAAAGAATTGTTACAATTTCTCGCATGCCAAATCTTCATGTGAAAAGACGCCCTGCGGTTTTGCATGATCCACAGCTGGCCACCTATGGAGTTCCAATGACGCACGAGCCCCTCGCGCGGATGTGCCGCTTCTCTGCCAGAAAGGCCTTTCCCTTGCCAGCTGCAACCTCGCCATACCCCGCCCCGTGGGCCGGCGTCCCAGCGGTGGGAATCCTCAGCGCGATGCACAAGTGACGCGGCGAGGAGCGCACCGCAAACCTAGCGACAGGTGATCCCGAGCGTCAAGGGCGTGCAGCGGCCGAGTTACACATTTGACAAACATTAGGAATGGAGGTAGATATCAGCAGCAAGAATCGACACAGGTCCCACTTCCGGACCGTGGGGTCCATGGGTTCCACAGGGGGCGTCCGACTGGGGCTGGAGATCCGCGCTGCGCAATTTCAGGGCTCCATCACGCGCTGGAGTTGACGCCGATTGAGAAGACCGTCCGCGCTGCGTGGCGCCCCACCCAGTCCGTTTGCTCGGGGGCTGGCAACGCGAATCTGCCGGAGTGTGTGGGTGAAAGGTCGCACGGAACTCGAGAGCCTGGGGACTGGAGGAGCCATCCCACAGCGTGACCAGCACAGACGTGCGAGGCGTAAGTCCATCCACACGACGTCCGAGCCATGCTGATCGCTTCCACGGACCACCCACCTTTCCTTCCCTGGGCGCCGGGGACGACCCAAGCGACGGCCACCAGCAGCAAAACGGACGCCAAGAGCTTGCAGGACGCCATGGCTCGGTGCACACTGGGGTGCTTGCAGTGATGCTGTCGCCACTGGCTGGCCAGCCTATGTAGCGGGCCAGGCAGTGTGACCTGTGTAACATACTGGTGGGATTCGCCCCGGGTTTACTTGCAGCACATGTGGCGGCATGCCAATCGCACTTCGTAAGTATGGGGCAGGCCGGGTTCGCCCGGGAGCGCTGAGGGTACATTTGGCGTCGCGTCAATGCGCACGTCAAAGAGTGCGAGGGGCAATCCGCCTGCGTGTGACCGGCGGCCTGCGGCTTGCCGCGGGCAGCTGAAACGGCGCATCTCGATCCGTGGGCGAGAATATAGCGTGATCACCCGGCGCCAATGTCTGTAAACGGGGCAAGCTGTCTGTAAAAGGGACATTAACACCGGGGCAACTATTGCTACTCGTGGCCCCTGGCAAAGAAACGGACGTGGGGAAATTCGTAAGTCTGCTGGCCCTGCGTGTGATTGGGGGCAAGGCACCCTGCCGGGGGCGCTGACACGGCGCATCGGGGTACACAGGCAAGAATATGGCGTGACCACCCGGCACCCGCATGTGTGAACGGGGGCCGCCAATCGAAAAGATGGACAACAACTGCGGGTCATATGCTAGGATATACTGGCGTGACCCTTGATGCAGGAAGTGGGCGCGGAAAATTCTGTAAAATCTGTTGCGCCTGCATCTGACAGCCGGCCCGACGGCCTGCCGGGGTAAGGCGACACGGCGCATAGGGATCCACGGGAGAGAATATACCGTCATTACCCAGTACCCATATCTGCAAACGGGGCCGCCAAGCAAAAGGTGGACACCAACACCGGGTCATATGGCAGCCAATGCGAGGGGGACCCTTGATACAAGAAGCGGAACGTGGCCGCCAGACGAAACGATAGACGCTAACGCGGGGTCATATGGCAAGTGTACAAGCATGAACTTTCAGCCAAGAAATGGACGTGCAAAGGTTTTGTAAAGACTGCTGCTTCACCCTGTGGTCGGCGGTGATGGCAATTGTGCCAAACCAGGTTGCGCAAAATGGCCCCTCGGGATGGCAGCAAGGGAAGCTGGCGCAATCCGTCAACGCAGAGCCCTCGCCCTAGCCTGTTGTGCCATGCGCCGGTCCTGTCCCCGGCCCCACGCGACAAGAGAGGGAGCGCCGTGGTCGGCGACGGGACGGGCACAGAGAGAGCTTCCCGGCGACGCTATGTGACTTTACTGGCTAGTGATGCTTCCCTACCGCTCCCTACCGCTCCCTTCCGCTCCCAAGGCCCCGATTTCCTCTCGCACCGCTCCCCAGCCCCGGGTTTTCGCTCCTGGCCGCTCCCCCGGCCCCGATTTTGCTGTTTAGCTGGCGGCAATGCGGACCACTAATTAGCGGATGGTGGCGCCGACCTCTAACCGAAACGAGGCGCCGCGGCTGTCCAACGCGTTTCTGCAATCCATCCCAGAGTTGCTCTTGGCTTTTTTTGCAATGCTGGATGTGCATTTGATCCGCGGGTCACCAATGTACCAGCCTGCCCCCCAAAGCACCCCCAACTGCCTGCTTGACAGCTGAACAACGTCCGTTCACATCCTCCAGCCTTGGCGAAACATCCAGGCGTGCAGCCACGGATGTGAAACACGTCGGCAACACTGCCACAGCCCCGCATCGCAAAGACCAATTTTTAACAGTACCTGCCAAACTTTGAAGAATTGGAGGTAGGCGCATCCGCTGTCAGAGCGATTCAACTGGCGCAATCTGCACCGAAATGAATGCAGCGATCCCCGACAAGAATTTGGAGGCGCAATCTCGCCGAAATGGATGCAGCGATCCCCGACAAGAATTTGGGGGAAGACATTAATACCCGGTCAGGATAGTGACGTGGCAGGCGTCCAGACAGGAAGATGGATGCTGATGGTAGTATAGGAGGATGCTTTAAAATAGGTGGATGCAAATGTCGGTTAATTGCGGTGTAACTCCCTCTATCCTTTTTGCGAGTTTATCGATGCCCTAGCGGCCTGCGGCTGCGGACAAGGCACATCGCCATCCGCAGGAGAGAAAGCGTTCCTCACTGTGTCTTTCTGCTGACACCAGTGCAGAAACAAGGCCATGCCTCACGCGTTGGAGCTTGGTACACGCATTGAATTGTTTTAGAATTATGTGCTCCTTATATAATACGAACATCTGAGCAACACGGGTTCCAGGTTTTCAGGTGTGTTCGCATTGATACGCTCGTGCATTTAAACACTTTTCAGCACACATTGAGCTCTGAATTTCGTTGGTGACGCGTTTTTTCGTGCTTCGCAGTAATTGATAATTTTAGCAAGCTTGCAGCCCTATCAGCATTTGGAATTTCAGTGGTAATGCGCTTTGGGGTGGCGCAACACATACCCGCACGTGCTTGAAACTCGACATGTTCCACAACGGACGTTGCATTGTGGTTGTTTCTCTGCGTTCGCCTTTTTTTGACCCCGCCTGTTCCTATCCTAAATCAATGTAACCAGCACGCACCCCAAAAAAGAACAAATGGAATGATTGGGCGTTTCCTCAGGCTCATGTTTAATGAAAGATGGGTGACTGCATGGTAGCCAATTAATTGGATCCCTCAATCAATTGGATCTCCCAATTAATTGGATCCCCCATTACTTGGATCTCCCAATATTGGGAGCCTGGGGTTATGTTCCGGCTTTCTTGATTTTGTTGGAAATGCATCTTCGGTGGTTGTAACGTTGGCTGCGGCATCAAAGCGCCCTGTGCGGAATTAATGAGGAGAGATGGTTGAATTGACCGCTGCAACGTGTTGTTAGGTTGCTGCTGTCAGAACGCTGGCAGCGCATTAATAGAAAACGATATTGCATAGTTCAGATGGGCATCAATTACAAAATAACACTAAACAGTACTTGCATGGAAACGAAGTTTGAGCAATTTTCGGTGGGTGTCCGCCAAATTTTCACAATTGCTGGGGACTGTCTATGCGTATGATAAATTCATTCGCTGTTGGTGATCTCTGCAGAGATGAGGATGTGTGCAGACTGTGGTCCATCCTTACTTGAGAAAAAGGCTTCACTTCCGCGTCTGGCAGCTGGCCGCTTGGCAATTTAGATTCTTTCCAATGTAATTGCGAATACATCTAATTTGGTCTTTTGAAACAGAAATTGCGGTTAAATTTAGTGCACTATTAGATTGTTCTCCATGTAATTGCGAAAGCATTTGATTGGGTCTTTTGGAACAGAAATTGCGGTTAGATTTAGTGCACTATTCGTCAGAGCTGCAACCTTGTTTCAAACAGGTGCCCCTGACTGCTTCAGAACACCAGCGGGCATTGTCTCTGGATCAGGGTTGGGTAACGCGCAGGGGTGGGAGTGGGGTAACTCCATGTGGTCTTGTTTGCCTTGAAAATCAAAATTACAGCAATATTGCGACCCAGACACTTTTTGGATGACCACCGGCCAGTGACAAGTGAAACGGCTGCGCGCAGGGTGCTTGAACCCACCCTCTTTTGATACCTAATTCTTCCGAAGATGTGGCCTCGGCAGGCCATTGATATATGTAGATATACAGACAGTCCTGGCCGTCTAGTGGTAGTGACTGATTCATAAATTTCTTCCACGTGAGACAGCAAAAGTCAACAAAAAGAACTGTTACAATTTCTCGCAAGCCAAATCTTCATGCGATGAACAGCAAGATGGCAATCTATACTGCTTGCACCTTTCATTGTCGGCCCCTTTTTCGGAGCAGCCGCAAGCCCCAAATGGTTTCCTCAACATACTGACAGCTGCTGTGCACCCACGCTCCGCTTTCCCAATTGACCCTTTGTCCCGCATCAATGACATGCTCTTTGAAACATACACTCGATGAAGTTGCATCCATTTGCAGATACTTCGGCACCGACTAACCAGCGCCGCTCCAGACGCCGCCCTGGCATTCCACGCCATCGAAACACACCCTAGTCTGCTTCAACCCTCGTACCCTTGATCACGGCAATCCTGACCACCAAAAGTAGCCACGACTACCAATGCAGATCCTGGCATCGGCCCTGGCTGCCGGACATCAATCGTCGCCTGCACCGTCATCGTCGCCGCTGCCCGGAGCACCGTCATCGTCGCTGCTCGCAGACGGAGCGGGCGGCACCGGCGACTGGCACTCGCCCGCGCAGTAGGCCGCCTGGTCGACCCCGGTGGCCAGGCACGCGGCCGCGCATTCGAAGCTGCAAGACGAGGCATCGCAGCTGCCCTCGCACGTGCACCCCGTCGGCAGGCTCTGGAGCAACCGGGAAGGGTCTGCGGCGCAGGAAGAGGGAGTTGTGAGTCCGAGTGCGGACCGGCCGTAGCATCGACCGAGAACAAGGAAATCGGCTGGACAGGCAGTCTTGTGAAAAGGGGGGAGGGGGCCTGCTTTGCTAATGCGCCTGTGGGACAGTGGGACGGCAAACCGTCAGACCACATTGGCGCAGGTTTGCAGCGAGTGGGCGGCAAGAGGCATTGGCCTCAATTCTTGCGTCAGCCAAGCAAACTCCGGCCGGAGCTAGGGCCACCCTCCCCGCTGGGATCGATGTCTTCAGAAGATGGAGTTTGCGGGGAATGGGACAGCCGTGTGCGACAGCAAGGGAGGCCTCAAGACGCGCTGCGCGCTACATGATCCACGGCTGGCCACCTACGGATCCTAGGAACTCCGGAGTTGCCATGACGCAGGAGCCTCCAGCACGGATGTGCCGCTTCTCCGGCGGATAGGCCTTTCCCTTGCCAACTGCAACCTTGCCATACCTCGGCCCGGGGGGTTCCGCCATCCCCTCCAGCGCACTGTCACGGGCGGCATCGCCGAAGCGCACCGCGAGCTCGGACAGGCGATCCCCTTCCGTCAAGAACGTACGTGCCACCGGCCCGCGATTGCGATTGACAAACAATGCCAATGGAGACGAACATCAACAATGAGCGTCGGCACAGGTCCCATTTCCGGGCCGCGGCGTTCGTTGGTTCCTCAGGGAGCGTCCGATTGGGGATGGGGATCCGCGGCTGCGCAATTTGGGGGCGCTGCGACACGCTGGAATTGACGCGGATTGCAAAATGCCGCCTCCGCAGTGGCGAAAGACCGCCCGCGCTGCGCGGCGGCGGCGCCCCCCAGCCCGTTTGCTCGGGCCTGGCAACGCGACTCCGTCCGAGTACTCCGACACTCGTGTGGTGGTGAATGGTCGCGCAGAAGTCGAGACCATTGTGGCTGGAGGGACGATCCCGCACTGTGGCCGACACGGGCGTGCGAGGCGAAGGTACGTCCGCGTGGCGTCGGGGCCATCGGTGCCGTCGGCGATGCTGAGCGCAGCAGCGGACCACCCACCTTTCCTTCCCTGGACACCGGAGACGACACAAGCGACGGCCACCAGCAGCAAGACGGACGCCAAGAGCTTGCAGGACGCCATGGCTGGTTGCACTGATGCGCTTGCTGTGAGCTGTCGCGGACTGATGGTGTCGCCACCGGCTGGCCTGCTTATAT
Source organism: Ostreobium quekettii (assembly GCA_905146915.1). Lineage (NCBI taxonomy): Eukaryota > Viridiplantae > Chlorophyta > Ulvophyceae > Bryopsidales > Ostreobiaceae > Ostreobium > Ostreobium quekettii. The sequence goes on along the minus strand of CAJHUC010002429.1, from coordinate 15,595 downwards.
GGGGGGGCCGGGCAGTGTAACCCGTGTAACATGCTGGCCGGGTTCGCCCCGGGGATATGTGGTAAGTGTGAGGCGGGTTCACGTCGGCCGCGGAGAGCGTACGTCTGACGTCGCGGCAACTCACACATCGAAGAGTGCGCGTGACCAGCGGCCTGCGGCCTGCCGCGGGCACGGCGCATGTCGGTCCACAGGCGAGAACGTACCGTGATCAACCGGCACCGGTATCTGTAAACGGGGCCGCCAGGCGGAAGACGGACACTAACACCGGCGCAATTAATGCTATCGTGACCCTTGATCCAAGAAGTGGATGTGAAAAAATTCGCAAAGACTGTTGCACCAGCGTGCGGCCAGTGGCCTGGCCGCCTGCCGGGGTAAGCTGACACAGAGTATCGGAATCCACTGGAGAGAATATGCAAGTACTGTTTTTATGTATACATAGTAAATATACGTAGAGATACATAGTAAATATACATAGTAAAGATCAGCCATTTTACGTCGGTGTAAATTCGTGTACAAGCGTGTAAAATCCTGTAGTAGAGGATTGGTAGGGCTCCTGTACAGGACCTGTACAAATGGTGCAAAAATCGTGTACTTTGGAACCCTTTTTACACTGCTGCTGCTAGGTACACAGTTGAAATCGTTTACATGAAATTCGCTGGCTAGCACACCGACTTGGCAGCGGGGCACCCAGGCATGTGTTCATGATCTTTGACAGCCATCGCAAAGCCCTACGCTTTCAAGATTATCCTTACCTCCCAAGGATACACCATCATCTGTTCCTCATCGTCAATGCCCCCTTTCCCCTCCCCCGGCTGGCGATGATGATGCAGCCACCACGTCCCCTCAACAACTCACAGCCGGAATATTTCACATGAGGGCCCCGCCACTGCGGCTGCCATACCTAGGGATGCCAAGATCTGACACTGATGCAGCGCCTCATCTCCGCCGCCGGCGACCCATCCTGCCGCACTGCTGGGGCCACGCCTCCATAATACTGCTGTGTTGTTTTTGTGTGATTGAGCCCACTCTTGGCAGCAGCAACCTCACCTCCAGAGTGCACTCTGCCGCCATCGCTGACCCATGGATCACCGATGGCCATCGCTGACGCACCCCAGCGCCTGCCCCTGATATCTCCATACTGCTGCGCAACACGATTTCCAGATGGTGGCAGCTGACTACATGGTTGGCGGACATGTTTGTCCAGGAATGAATACAACGATTGAATGCAGTGACAGCACGAAATCACACACGATCGTCAGCTGCACCTAGACGATCTTCAGTTGTTGCCAATTTAAGGCATCGCTGATGCACGATCAATCTATGGACTTTTGTGGAATAATGTGATCGAGCAACTGACTCGATTGAACACACGAAGAACATGAAACACGATTGAAATTTGCATCATGCGGGATTCGCTGGTACCAAATGACCGCGGCAGTGGCACGCGGGTAACACAACAATGCACAATTTTCACTTATGCCACGCGATGTTTTATTTTCCACAATTGAGTGCAGCTTGGGTGCAAAATTCATTACCCGATTGGCTACACGGTTGATTACCCAAATAACACGAAGGAGCACGATTCTCAGCTGCGCAACATGATTTACAGCTGCTGGCAGCTGGGTCTAATAAAGGATACATGGCTGAGTACACGACTCATTACCCGAAGAAACCACGGTGCAACACGATTTTACACGATTTACACGATTTTGAGTTGTTGCCAATTGACCGGCCCAAGAGTACACACGATTTTGCACTAATTTTTTCCACGCATAACACGGTGTGTCATTTTCAAGACCGTGTACTTTGGCCGATTTTTATTATTGGTGATTACCGTGCTTACGTAAGCACCGCTTATTTTCACCCATTTTAAAGTCTGTTCAAGCGCGAAAAACGTAAAACCATTCTTACACACCAACAGTGTTTACGCCATAAATAACAAGCCAGGCTTTCGAGCTACTGACAGGGACACAGGTGATGCGTGAACCAAATGCAGATCCGGCATATTGCAATATTGCAACGGCAACTCCGGGATGGAGTTTGGGAACGCGGCGGATACCCGCACCGCCTCCATTCGACTTGCTGAATGGGAACTGGGAGTCAAAAGGGGAAGAGCCACAGCCCCTTTTGAGCGGGATCCTACCGCTGTTCCCATTCGCCACGGTTGTGCAAGTCGGCATTTGGGCTCTACGCAATGCATGTTCTCTATTTCTAGCCCATTGTTGCCGCTTCCTGAGCCTGAGTTTCAAATTCTTCTCTTCAGCTTCCTGCATCAAGAGTCATGCTAGTATACATGACCCGGCCAAGCATCACTGAGTAACATTGCCGCATATTCTCTCCTGTGGGTTCCGATACGCTGTGTCAGCTTACCCCGGCAGGCGGCCAGGCCACTGGCCACGCGCTGGTGCAACAGATTTTACAAGTTTTTGCGCGTCCGTTCCTTGGGTCAAGGGTTACGATATTATTAGTTGCCATACGGCCCGCTGTCAGTGTGCATCCTTTCGCTTGGCGGCCCGCTGTCAGTGTGCATCCTTTCGCTTGGCGGCCCGTTCACAGATACCGTTACCGGGCAATCACGGTATGTTCTCGCCTGTGGACCGACATGCGCCGTGCCCGCGGCAGGCCGCAGGCCGCTGGTCACGCGCACTCTTTAATGTGTGAATTGTCGCGACGTCAAATGTACGCTCTGCGCGGCCGACGTGAACCCGCCTCACACTTACCTCATAACCCCGGGGCGAACCCGGTCAGTATGTTACACAGGTTACACTGCCCGGGCCCCCCATATAAGCAGGCCAGCCGGTGGCGACACCATCAGTCTGCGACAGCTCACAGCAAGCGCATCACAGCAAGCGCATCTCAGCAAGCGCATCAGTGCAACGAGCCATGGCGTCCAGCAAGCTCTTGACGTCCGTTTTGCTGCTGGTGGCCGTCGCTTGTGTCGTCTCCGGTGTCCAGGGAAGGAAAGGTGGGTGGTCCGCTGCTGCGCTCAGCATCGCCGACGGCACCGATGGCCCCGACGCCACGCGGGCGTACCTTCGCCTCGCACGCCCGTGTCGGCCACAGTGCGGGATCGTCCCTCCAGCCACAATGGTCTCGACTTCTGCGCGACCATTCACCACCACACGAGTGTCGGAGTACTCGGACGGAGTCGCGTTGCCAGGTCCCGAGCAAACGGGCTGGGGGGCGCCGCCGCCGCGCAGCGCGGGCGGTCTTTCGCCACTGCGGAGGCGGCATTTTGCAATCCGCGTCAATTCCAGCGTGTCGCAGCGCCCCGAAATTGCGCAGCCGCGTATCCCCATCCCCAATCGGACGCTCCCTGAGGAACCAACGAACGCCGCGGCCCGGAAATGGGACCTGTGCCGACGCTCATTGCTGATATCTGTCTCCATTGCCAATGTTCGTCAATTGTGTAACGCGGCTGCATCACGTCCTTGACGGAAGGGATCGCCTGTCCCGAGCTCGCGGTGCGCTCCGCGCCGCGTCACCCGTGCATTGCGCCGAGGATGGCGTGACCCCCCCCCCCCGGGCCGAGGTGTGGCAAGGTTGCAGTGGGCAAGGGAAGGCCTATCTGCCGGAGAAGTGGCACATCCGTGCCGGAGGCTCCTGCGTCATGGGAATTCCGGAGTTCCTAGGATCCGTAGGTGACCAGCTGTGGATCATGCAACGCGCAGCGCGTCTTGAGGCCTCCCTTGCTGTCGTGCACGGCTGTCCCATTCCCCGCAAGCTCCATCTCCTGAAGGCATCGATCCCAGCGGGGAGGGTGGCCCTAGCTCCGGCCGGAGTTGGCTTGGCTGACGCAAGCATTGAGGCCAATGCCTCTTGCCGCCCACTCGCTGCAAACCTGCGCCGATGCGACCTGACGGCTTGCCGCCCCATTGTCCCAGAGGCGCAGAGCAAACCAGGCCCCCTCCTCCCTTTCCACAAAACTGCCTGTCCAGCCGATTTCCACACTCTAGGCCGGTGCAGCCGCCTGTCCGCACTCGTACTCACACTCCCTCTCCCTGCGCCGCAGACCCTTCCCGAATCCTGCTCCAGGGCCTGCCGACGGGGTGCACGTGCGAGGGCAGCTGCGAGGCCGCGTCTTGCAGCTTGGAATGCGCGGGCGCGTGCCTGGCCACCGGGGTCGACCAGGCAGACTACTGCGCGGGCGAGTGCCTATCGCCGGTGAGCCTGCCGACGGGGTGCACGTGCGAGGCCAGCTGCGAGGCTGCGTCTTGCAGCTCCGAATGCGTGGCCGCGTGCCGCGTGGTCACCGGGGTCGACCAGGGGGCCTACTGCGCGGGCGAGTGCCAATCGCCGGTGCCGCCCGCTCCGTCTGCGAGCAGCGACGATGACGGCAGTTCCAGCGACGATGACGGCAGTTCAAGCGACGAAGACAGCGGTTCAAGCGACGATTGATGCCCGGCAGCCAGGGCCGATGCCAGGATCTGCATTGGTAGTCGTGGCTACTTTTGGTGGTCAGGATTGCCGTGATCAAGGGTACGAGGGTTGAAGCAGACTAGGGCGTGTTTCGATGGCGTGGAACGCCAGGGCGGCGTCTGGAGTGGCGCTGATTGGTCGGTGCCGAAGTATCTGCAAATGGATGCAATTCCATCGAGTGTGTGTTTGAAAGAGCATGTGATTGATGCGGGACAAAGGGTCAATTGGGAAAGTGCAGCGTGGGTGCACAGCAGTTGTCAGTACCTTGAGGAAACCATTTAGGGCTTGCGGTTACTCCAAAGAAAGGGGCCGGGAATGAAAGGTGCAAGCAGTGTAGATTGCCATCTTGTTGTTCATCACATGAACATTCAGCGGGCGCGAAACTGTAACTATCCTTTCTGTGGACTTTTGCTGCCCCACTTGCAAGGAATTTACGGGTTAGTCATTATTGCTAGACGGCCAAGATCGTATGTATATCTACATATACCAATGGGCTGCCGAGGCCACATATTCAGAAGAATTAGGCGTCAAAAGAGGGTGGGTTCATGCAGCCTGCGCGCAGTCGTTGCACTTGTCGCTGGCCGGCTGCCCCTCTTGCAAGGAATTTACGGGTTAGTCATTATTGCTAGACGGCCAAGACCGTATGTATATCTACAGATATCAATGGGCTGCCGAGGCCACATTTTCAGAAGAATTAGGTGTCAAAAGAGGGTGGGTTCATGCACCCTGCGCGCAGTCGTTGCACTTGTCGCTGGCCGGTGGTCATCCAAAAAGTGTAAAAATGTTCAGAACTACAGCAACATTGCAAGGCAAACAAAACCACATGGAGTTACCTCAACCCCATCCCCACCCCCAATCCCCACCCCCGCGCATTAACCAATCCTGATAGAGAGACAATGCCCGCTGGTGTTGGGGACAGCACTCGGAGGCACCTGTTTGAAAAAAGGGTTGGTAGCTCTAACGAATGGTGCACCGATTCTAACTGAAAATTCTATTCCAAAAGACCCAATCAAATGTTTTCGCAATTACATTGGAAAGAATCTAAATTGGCAAGCGGCCAGCTGCCAGACGCGAAAGTGAAGCCTCCATCTCAAGTAAGGATGGGCCATAGCCTGCACACATCGTCATCTCTGCAGAGATCACCGACAGCGAATGAATTTATCATTCGCATAGGCAATCCCCAGCAATTGTGGATAACGGGCGGACACCCACCATAAATTGCTCAAACTTCGTTTCCATGCAAGTACTGTTTAGTGTTATTTTGTAGCTGATGCCCCTCTGCACTATTGCAGCATCGTTTTCTATTGTTGCGCTGCCAGCGTTCTAACAGCATCAGCCTAACAAAACGCTGCGGCGGTCGATTCACCCATTTCTCCTCATTAATTTTCACACAGGACGCTTTGATGCCGCAGCCAACTTTACAACACCGAAGATGCATTTTCAAACAAATTCGAGAAAAGCCGGAACATAACCTCAGGCTCCCAATTGGGTACCGTGCAACCACCCATCCCTCACTAAGGATGAGACTGCGGAAACACCCAATCATTCCATTTGTCTTTTTTTATTGTGCGTGCTGGTTACGCTGATATAAGAACAGGCGGGGTCAGAAAAAGGCGAAAGCAGGGAAGCAAGCACAAAACAACGCCTGTTGTGGAGCATGTCGAGTTTCGAGTAGGTGTGGGTATGTGTTGCGCCGCCCCAAAGGGCATTACCACCGAAATTCCAAATGCTGATTGGGCGGCAAGCTTGCCAAAAATATCAATTACTGTGAAGCGCGAAGAAACGCGTCACCAACGAAACTTCTGCGCTCAATGTGTGACGAAAGGTGTTCAAATGCACGAGCGCATCAATGCGAACACATCCGAAAATCTGGAACCCGTGTCGTTCAGATGTTCGTATTATATAAGGAGCACTTAATTTTAAAACAATTTCATGTGTGCACCAAGTTCCAACGCCTGAGGTATGGCCTTATTTCTGCACTGGTGTTAGCAGAAAGACGCAGTGAGGAACACTTTCTCTCCTGCGGATGGCGATGTGCCTTGTCCAGAGCCGCAGGCCGCTAGGGCATCGATCAACACGCAAAAATGATAGAGGGGTTACACCGCAATTAAGCGGCAATTGAATCCACCTATATGAAGCATCCTCCTATAATCCTATTAGCATCCACCTTCCTGTTTGGACCCTTGGTGATCCGGTTTTGGTGTCCTTCCCCCAATTCTTGTCGGGGATCGCTGCATTCATTTCGGCGAGATTGCGCCAGTTGCATCGCTCCGGCAGCTGATGTGCATACCTCCAATCCTTCAAAGTTTTGCAGGTACTCTTAAAAAGTGGTCTTTGGGACGCGGGGCTGCGGCAGCGTTGCCGGCGTGTTGCACGTCCGTGGCTGCACGTCTGGAGGTTTTGCCAAGGCTGGAGGATGTGAACGGAGGTTTTCCAGGTGCCAAGAAGGCAGCTGGAGTTGCTTGGGGGGCAGGCTGGTGACCCGCGGATCAAATGCAGATCCAGCATCGCAAAAAATTCAGAAGTAACTCTGGGATGAAGTGCGGAAACACTAGGAAAAAAGGTCCAACAACATATGTTCAAAGGTGTACAAATTTACTTTTTTTTCTTTTCGTGTTTTTAGCATGCAGAACACTGATGGAATGCATACATATGTGTTCGCAAAAAGTGTTATTTGGTCCTTCTTGTGCTAGTGAAACGCGTCGGGCAGCCACGGCGCCTCGTTTCGGTGGGCCGAAAAGAGAATGGGAGTCGAAAGAGAAAGAGCCGGGGCCGCGCTTGTGCAAGATCCTGTTGCTGTCCCATTTGCTACGGTTGCGATGTCCGTCACTTGTTTTCTACGCAATGCATGTTCCCCATTCCTACATTTTTCTTTGGGCTGAGCTCAGACTCTTCTCCGTTCACTTCCTAATTCAAGGGTTACTCTAATCCACGACCACTAGGAAAAAAAGGGCCAACTTCCTAATTCAAGGGTTACTCTAATCCACGACCACTAGGAAAAAAGGGCCAACTAACACTTTTGCGAACACACATAAAACACATTTCATCAAAGTTCTGCACGCTTAGAACAAAAAAACAACACAAACCCGTAAACTTTGCACACCTTTGAACACGGGTTACTCTGCCCTTTTTTCCATAGTGAACCCGGTGTGCCAGTGTCCACTGCTTGCTTTGGGGGCCAGGCTCTGCTGATACCCGAACGTTTGTCCTTGTCAGAACAACCAGCGGGGCAAGAAACACGCCGTGAGCAACCCGCCTAAGGAAACCAATGAAAAAAACCCGGAATGTGTAGTCACAATTAAAGTATCCTTCCGCTTGTTGATCGCGATTTGCTGTGTAAGCGCCCCTTGGCAAGCGGTCAGACCGCCGGCCACATATTTTCACTGGCACGCTTGACGTGTGAATTGACGTGAGCCCAAATGCGCCGCATGTAAGCCCGTGAGCAAGTCCGGTCAGCATGTTACACAAGTCACACTGTCAGGCCCGCCTACATACGCCGTCCGGTCAAGGACGGCACCATCAGTCTACGCCAGCTCGCAGCAAGCAATCGAACCCAGTACATAGCCATGACGTCCTCCAAGGTCCCGGCGTCCGTTTTGCTGCTAGGTCATTCCCGGTGCCCAGGGAAGGAAAGGTGGGTGGCCCGCCAAGGCTAAATGTGTGCCCCCTGCACCACGTGGGTGGACTTCTGGGCCCGCGTTGGGTCTGTCCTCCTGCCCCTTGGACCTCGACACCTGTGCGACCAATGCTGGTGTTGCGCATCTATCCCTCCCCCCAAACGCTGACAACGGTGCGTTTCCATACCTCTAGAAAACGAATTGGAAGAGCCGCTGCGTAGCGTGGATGGGCTTTTTCAAGTGCGGATGCCCCTTTTTGCAGTCCGCGTCAATTTTGGAGTGTTGGACCGTCTCTTCCAAGACCCCTCTCCGTGAGATTTAGCCAGCATGGCAGCGCCAAACCGGCGGCCCAACGGGGCACCCTGCGGGGATCATGCGCAGGGCACGGGCAGCGCCGCCACTCCGAGGAAGGCGCCTGCCCTGTGGAGGAAGCCCTATTAATCGCAATGGCAACAATGCATGGAGCGCCAATACAGTCTGCACACTCATATATTTTCTGCCCACAATATAGGGCAATCCATCGGTTGCGCATTTACAATCGATCAAGAATGTGCACAATGCCACTACTAATGATTCCCAACTATATCTGTAGCATATGCCAAACGGTTGCCTAGGAAAGGCGCTTGGGATCCTCGTCGATACGCAAGCAGCGCAGCGCCTTCCGTTTTGCTCTTCCATCGGGAAAATCTCAAGGAAGGGAAGCTGGATGATGGGCATGACTCGACCATCACAACCTCGACCCATTTAAACCACCCCAGACTCCAAAACACGGCTGCTGTCCTGTCCACTCGGTGACTTGGCTTGTCCATGAATGTGCTATTTAGCACATGGCTCATGTGATACGGGACGCCTGAGCAAATTTTGGTTGCGTTGGTGTGGGTGGCACAAATGCAGCACATCTGAGCAACGGATTCATATATTGGTCGTGTGGGGCACAGGATTGCGCAAAAACGCGACCATTGCATCAGAACGTTGCAATTTACCTGTGTATATGTGTGTGCATGTATTCGGGAGTTTATTGAGTACACTCCGAATCAGGTAATATTATATTAGCCAGGAAGTAATGTGGACTGTCCGTGCCAGCCGTTCATGCGCATTGGTGTTGCAGTCAAGGCACAACTGCTACTGAGTTCTAATTAGCGAGACGCAGGCAATGGGCCGGGCATTCCCTTGAGATGATGGCTCCCTTGAGATGATTGCTGCCACCCCCGTCTTGGCAGCGGGCCGACTTGCACTTCAACAGGTCCAGAATTTCGGACCATCTGGATTATTATTGCCGCGGTTGGTAATAAAAACAAAAAACTAATGCTTCTGGAAATCAAACTGAAAGCACATTTAAAACAATGCAATTGGTTCCGTTGCTTGCTCGGCACCACGAACCAATGAATTCATTTCTCCGTTACTTATGCTTGCAAATTAGTGTGGTGAAACTAACTAATTTGGCCAGCTTAGCTTCGAATGGATGCGAAGATCAGAGACACCCCAACCCCAACCCACCCTCCCTAGCGCCAATCATTATTTATATGCCAGAGTGACTCAGAAACACTACCTATCAGTGCGATACAACTTAAATATGCTCTCAGAGGAAAAAGCACGCCAAGTTGCAGCAATTGCAGTGGTTTCGAAAAATATAGGCATTTCGAGTACTAAAAGAAATGGTAGGTAATGAGAGCGCAACCGCAAAAGTTGTAAATTGATTCATTTTAAGGACTTACTGGAAGACTGAAAGCTTGAGGGATGTCCTGTAGCAATTCATGAGCTGCCTGTCGCTGGTCAGCGGCGCGTTTGTGCATCTTGGCATCTTTACTTTAATTTCGATGCAACTGTATAATATCATAGCCAGGCTTGTTTTACTGCGTATGCACAGCGTGCACTTACGCACTTGTGCATAAAAGTAGTTGCTGAAACTGCCGTTAGTCATGCGCACCGGTGCATCAAAGGTGGGCTCATGACTGACATAGGGCAGCTGACTGGGCCACTATCAAACAACCAGTCAGGGCGAAAGTGAAAAGAGGAAGAAAGCGAGCGAAGTAAAGAACAGATATGCGTTGCCTAAAAAGAGCAAGGGTGAGCTATTATGTGAACGGCATATTAAGAAGACATCAGATGGTCACTATGCCTTCATAGTTTATGGTGCCTAACGCACTTCCACTGCGATGACTGTAGGAGAGAGACTGAGGAAACAATGAGGCAAGCCACCATCCCTCAGTGGCTGCCCAGCTCTGTACATGCTGAAGAACATTGATAATACATAACTTAAGCTCGACTGGTCCTAAGCACGACCGCTGAAATGCTTCAAGGGGGTGACGTGATTTGTTTCATGAGAAGGGTAGTTCCAGAAGCCTGGATTTGATGGACACCAATGTTCCCTTTTTAGAGCCGATCCGAGGGTTGGCATTTGACGGCTGCTTGGATGTTGGGCCTTGTAACTGTAATCTACATAAGAACCTGACCAAGAAAGGATAACCAGCTGCGCGCATGAACAGACCGCCTTGAAACACTCAGCCCAGGGATGTCGACCAAACACATGGGCAAGAACTGGATGAGAAAAGTTATGCATAAAAAGGTCTGCCGCAGATTACAAGGAACTGGATGAACAGAAGTCGAGTTCACTAACAATGAGAGGTGAACAGAATAGATAAAGAAGTAGCAACTGAAATGTGGACACTGTCTGAAGATGAAAAGCAAACAAACATAAGGCGACCGCCACTGGAGCTTATGCACGGTTCAGTTTGAAGGGCTGCAGCTTGACACGATTGAATATGAATGGACATAATGAAATATAGGCCCTAGTGTGAGGTGCTGAGTACAGCAGCTCTAATATGAGCCTGATGTGACTGCCGGACCTGAAGTCATACGACCACGAAACTCAAAAGGTTTGCTGCCGTGATACTTGCTGATAAGGAAAAAGAGACAAAGGGTATTTTCGAAAGAACCACTAACATGTTCATGGCAGAAAATAAAGGCTAAGGCAAACAGCTAGGGAAATTGCGACAGTGAAGAAAGGGATTTAAAAGAACAAGGCTATACGGTGGTGAAGAGCTGGTTGAATATTACACCATTTCGCTAAGACTTTAACAGCTGTGAAGGTGACTCCAAGTAATGAGCCGGGAACTCTGGAGGAATGTGCTAAGATGGCCTGACAATTACGCACCCACCAGTGCAATAAACTGGGCGTTGACTGCGATTGAGGCGATGCACGGAGCCAGGGCATGGTGCACGGGGAGAACTGCTGCTGTCTGAGGCTCGTTATGATGATAAAGCATGACCCACAGGGCAGTACGAATGCTGCCAGACGGTCGGGCTGATTTGCAGCCTTGAGACAACTGAAAGGAAGTTTAGAATGCAACTAAAACCCAATACCAGTCTGTCACATCCCTCCCCTGGCTCGACGGGACAAGGTGAACTTTATGCATTAGCTTTTACTTGCATATTAATGACGTAAAAGATTGTGAAAACATGCCTGGGTGCCCCGCTGCCAAGTCGGTGTGCTAGCCAGCGAATTTCATGTACACGATATCAACCATGTACCTAGCAGAAACCGTGAAACACGGGTTCCACAGTACACTTTTTTTACACCATTTGCACAGGATTTTGTACGGTTGTACACGAATTTACACCGTGTAAAATGGCTGATCTTTACTATGTATACATGAAAACAGTACTTGCATATTCTCTCCTGTGGGTTCCGATACGCTGTGTCAGCTTACCCCGGCAGGTGGCCAGGCCACTGGCCACGCGCTGGTGCAACAGATTTTACAAATTTTGGCGCGTCCGTTCCTTGGGTCAAGGGTTACGATATTATTAGTTGCCATATGGCCCGCTGTCAGTGTGCATCCTTTTGCTTGGCGGCCCCGTTCACAGATACCGTTAACGGGCAATCACGATATGTTCTCGCCTGTGTACCCCGATGCGCCGTGGCAGCCGCCCCCAGCAGGGTACCTTGCCGCCTGTCAGGCCCAGGTGCAACAGTCTTTACGAATTTTTCATGTCCACCTCTTGGATCAAGGGTCACGATAGCATTAATTGCGCCGGTGTTAGTGTCCATCTTCCGCCTGGCGGCCCCATTTACAGATACCGGCAGGCTTGGTTTTTACGTTTACGTCTACGTTTTTACTTTTACGTTTTTACGCGTAAAAACGTAAATTTGCAAAAGGCCCTATTTTTACGGCCATTTTTACGTTTTTGCGGCTCCCTTGGACGCCCAGATTACGTGATGAAAGTTGCGTACAATGATCAGTCCTCCGCCATATCCAGCACCCGCAACACAGTGTCCACCTCGCCCTTGGCAAGGGCGATGATGGTGTTTGACAAAAAAACTCGTTTTCTGCCCCTTCCAGGGCATCTGGCTGCCGCTCTCCGGACTCCACAAGTCTGTATGTACTGTCCTTATGTACACCGGGCAGTTTTTACGTTGTATTTACGTATTTTTACGCATTTTTACGCGTAAAAACGTAAAAACTGTTTTTACGCGTAAAAACTGTTTTTACGCGTAAAAACGTAAATACGATCAGTTTTTACGGCGTAAAAACCAAGCGTGGATACCGGTGCCGTGTGATCACGGTATGTTCTCGCCTGTGGACTGTTCGATTACAGTCCAATCTGCTCAAGTAAATGGCCATCACTGTAATCGAGAGAAGACCGTAGAGAAAGGAAAGGCCATTGTGCTCAGCAGAAGTTACCTTGAACCGCATGACATACGGTTACATTTGGTGGTCATGCAGCTGCTGAATGCTCAAGGCAAACGTGTGCACGCTCAGCTTCTCTCCAGTGCACACGAATCGATGCAATTACAGCTGAGATATCCTCCATCTCGCTGTTTTGCAATGCCGCTCATCAGAACCGTCCAGAATGAGCAACAATGACGTCAATTGAAGAGCACTCTACGGGCAACACGGACGGCTGTGACTGGGCTGTGAACTGGTCAAGGAAAAGGGCGAAAACTAGTCAGCTGGAGCCGCATGCTGACGGGATACAATACAGTTTGACGGTGATGGAATTTGGGTGTACAGAATTGGGTTTAGTATGCGATTATGGTAGATTGTCCAGTACTATTAGCCGGGGAAAAAGAGGCACGGTGTGTGCAGGGCGTGTGGTGAGGGACCCTGAGTGAGAGGTTGGCCGGTTTGTAAGGGCCTTTTGAGTGACTTTCAGAGGGAAAAACGGCCAATTCCTGACCCCTTTTGAGGAGACCATGAACCGTCGGGGGTGTCCTTGGATGGACCTGAACTATTGCAAAAGGTCCTAGGACCTTGACAGGACAGGTACTGGCAAGGTATAGGGTCCATTGAGGCGTGATGGGACGTTGGGTGCGGCTGCTGACAGTACTTTGTGGTTTTGCACCCGTACGGGAGACCACCCTTTTGACATTTCGTGTAATGTACCATATGTCGGACGTGACCGCGCCCTCCTACATCTGGTCCGCGTGGGTTGCGCCTGCGCCCCGCCTATGCCCGCTGTGCCCGGTCTGCTCGGCGCGCCGCAACACCCCAGCCTCCCCGACCGTGCAGGGACCGTCGGAAGCTCTCCCTCGCCATGGCCGGAGCATCCCCACGTTCCGCAGGCGGGTCGAACGTGCTCGCATTCGGTGTGGGCGGGCCCTCCGGTTCTGCCATGCTCCATGGCGGAGCGGTGCTTTCTCTCCCTCCGGGGATATTTGTGGATCCGTGCACGCAGGGACGAAGGGGCCCGGGCGAGCCTTTGGTCGGCCTGGACGAAGCGGGCAAAGTGGTGCTTGCGTGCCGTAATGGGCTCGGTGGGGCGGAGGCATGGGCCATGGCCTCCGGCCCCGGAACGCCCCTTTTTTGGTTACACTCTGCTTTTGATGCCACGACTCGGTGGCGAGTCAGGCAGCGGAACGGCCAGCTGTTTGCCGTCCGAGCCTATTGGGTCACGGCAATCCCCAACGTTCGGTTGGGCGATCATCTCCGGCGGAGTGTCTTTGCTGCGAATTGGCGCGGCGAGGGCGTTTGGAGCATCTCCGAGCGAGATGCTTGGATGGCTGCCGAGCGCGACGGCCCGGACAGCCCGCCCGCGCTGTTCGCGTGGGCCGGGGAGGGGTGCGTGGGCGGCCTCGCCGAGGGAGACGGGGGGCTGCCGGTGGGGATGGTGGAGCGCGCCACCCGGGCGTACTGGAGGGTGGTCGCCGCATCGAGATGGAAGTGTTACGTAATGACTGAGTGGGAGGTGGAGTTGCAAGGCCCGGAGGGAAGCTGGATGATGCAGGGTACAGTTGAGGGCCCGTATATCGTACATAGGGGAGAATGAGGTGGAATGGGTTAGGCAGCCGGGAGACAATACATACTACGGAACTGTGGGGTGTGATGGGTGTAATTGGGATGAAAAATGTACTAGGTGCATTTTTTGTTTGAATAGGGGGATTCCCCCTAATTTGATGTTTCAGGAACCTACTTCCATTAGTTCCTCACAGCGTGAGTGGGAAGAAGATGTACAGCAGTACATCTTCATGGGGGTGCTGCCAAGGGGCGCTGACGGGTGTTGATTAATGTTGTAATGGTCAAAAGTGACTTTTTTGGTTGTATTGTGTGACCCTTTGGAAAGGGTCAACGTGGAGAAGGTCAATGGGAAGTTGTGAGAGGTACAAGGGGTATTGTGGCCTTTTTCTTGATGTGTCTGTTTGATTATCCGAGGGTTGCTGAAGTGTAATGCTGTTGGAGCTTTTAGGGGTATTTAGGTGGCGGAGGTTGGGTTGTGAGTGCCTCCCCCCCCCTCTCTCCAACCCTAACCCGTCCGTTCTTGGTTCTAGCAGTCTGAACGGCGGGTGTTCGGTTGCGAATAGTCGTGTTGTGAATGTGTGAACGTCGAAAGTGGTTGAAGGAGAGCGACATTGTAACGAACAAGTTCGTTTTGGTGTTTCCTTGCCTCCTGACCCTGCGGGTCACTTGCCTTTTGGGTTGTGCACCGCTGCACATACCCACAGCTCGTCGCCGAGCTCGTTTTCTGTCTCGTTGACCGACTGACCCGCGCGAGCCCACGTTGGGCACTGACTTCGTCGACTCAACGACTCGTCTTCATCGTCGGCTGCTTGGCGAGTGAGTGGAGCGCAGCACTGGACCGCAGGGAACGAGCATCGACGACATCGGTTTGCGACATCTGGAGAATGGTCAGTACGCTCGTCATACTGAGCTACTGAGCGAGGTGTGGAGCGTCGTTTCGCAGTTTGAGCGTGTTTTTTCGTGCCTCTCGACGAGCTCATCAGCCTTTGTATGTTTCTCGTTATATGTGAACGGACAAGGTGAAGTTGAATACGAAATTCAGCTCTGGGGTTGCGCCTCGCTTCGGCAGCGCTCGACAACACCCCAAGTGTCCTGTTGGGTTTGAATTTACTTGCTGTGGTGATTCACGTTGTCCTGTGAGTGTTTATGAGTCAAGTTGGTAAAAGTGCAGGAGCGGAATGCTCAGGAATTCTGGGAGATTGACAGGGCTGTGATAGTGGCTGTGTCTTTAGTGACTATCATTGAGCGTATATGGCTGGACGTCCAGGAAAAAATCGGCATTTTTACACGGTGTTCAATCGTGTACAATCGCGTAAAACCGTG
>CAJHUC010002428.1:0-18436 GCA_905146915.1 Ostreobium quekettii | reverse complement strand
GTTGTCCACCTGCACTATTGGACCCAGCCCCTTCCCGCGTCCCGATTCCTGCTCTCTTCACATGGCACACACCGGTGGCGCGGTCCTGAGCGCGTGACTGTCCCTTTGAAGGACATGGGTGGCACGCAGAGGCGGCCACAAATCAAACGTACCGTATCCGCAGGGCGCAACCTCACATCGCTGTTGGCAACGTGAAGCGCCTCCTCCCCTGCTTTGTCAGCCCATTTTCTCCGCTTTTTCAAGGCCGCCCCCGTGCTGCGGGCGTCCACCTGCGGAGGAGCTTGCGCCCCCGCTGGGGTGCCGTCGAAGCGTGTTCCAACGCCTGGGTCTCCGATCGGCGTGCCGCGGGGTGGAAGCCAACCGGACGCAGGTGAGCCGCTGGGTGCGGCGTGTGCATCCGCCCCAGCAGCTGCCCGTCCATATGCCGATTGCCGGGCAGAGCGTGTGGTGGACAAAGATCGGATCGGCTGATCCCGCGTCGGTTGGCTGTGGTGGATCGGGAAGAGCGCAGCCGGCCCCGCCGTTTTCCCGACGCGCGGCGTGTTGCTCAGGAGCGGAAGGCGTATCTCCCCACGGGGCGACGAGGATGCGGTGCACTGTAGGGGGGTGCGCGAGGCGATGGTCGAAACCGCCACGACGATCACCGTGTTTTTATCTGCCGCTGTCTCGCAGGGTTCTTTGCGCATGTGCGCTCGAGCGACGCGTGGTTTTGCCACTGCCACGGGGCGTCGGACAGGCGATGGAGGGGGGCCAAGGACAAGCGGTGAGTGGCTGTGACAGGGAAGGGGGCGGGAAGACGACTTATCGCCACTCCCGGGTGGCAGTACCGATAGAGGCGCGGGCTTGCGGCCAGAGAATGCGAGGTCACGGTCATCCCGAATGGGTGGCTGCTTGGCACCCATCCTTGACGTGCCTGGAGGGTTCAGTTGATATCCCACTGCGTTGGCTCCAAAGTCGTGAAGCGTGAAAACCGGCTGCAGAAAGGGTTTGGGGAGTGGCTGTTGGGTGTGCAGGCCATGACAAAGGCTATGGGATCGACAATCGGCGAGGGGGGCCAGCTTGCAATGATTTACAACTGGCCTCCCTTCAGGTCCGTGTCTCGATTGTTTGGATTTGCAGTAGAAACCACATGCACTTGGGGTGATTGGATCGCATTTCATGCAGTAGCGTGGCAGGAATTGGGACGTGCAGAGCCATTCTGGGGTTGCTGCAGATGATATGAACGGTTGGCTCTTCAATTTGCTTGTCAATGAAACAACTAGTTCGCACCAGTTTCTAGTGGCGACAGGATAGTCTGTGCAGTCATCGCATACCATGTACGGGCTGGTCCAGCATGGACAGTCAGACTCCACCTGTAGAAAACAGCCTGTTTGCAAACCAGTTGCCATGTCATTTGACACAAATCGATGCCAACGCAGCCACTTTATCCCATTGCAATCACTGTGACGGCATCACTTTGTGTCAAATGGCGTCGCAGTTGGCATCGCAAACGTGCCATTTTCTGCCAGTGCTCGTCAGTGTCTGTGTTGCCATGCACGCAACACTACCTACTGGTTATTCTATTTGCACTCTGATGCAACATCAGTTCCACTTTCAGAATGGCAAACCTGCAAGGGTGTGCACACGTTGCATTTTCATGAAGTTCTAGGCATGTATTCATTTGCTGCACAAGGAAGAGATGCTGGTTGCTGCACCTGAATCATGGATGGGAAATGACAGCTTCAATCTTGCATTGTTGGCAGAAGGGATGCAGCTTGCTGCAAGGGTTACATTACAACCACCACATGCTGTCCTTCCTCCACCAGCAGCTGGAGAGAGTGAAAGGCTTGGAGCAACCATCCAGCGCAACATCAAAAGAATGGCAGGCCTTTTGCACCAGGGTCAACAAGGGACACAGGCTTTTGGCCAAGCATTCTGAGCAATTTGACATCAGAACATTCTACAGGATTGAGGATGTTCGCAGTGCTGTTGATGAAATCTGCCAGTATCTACGGGCGCAGGTGCAAGAATGGCAGTTGCAGTGTGCAGCAGAGCTTGAAGATGCCCTGCCCTATGACTACATCGAGGAAGACAGGGAGTACTTGCACAAACTGCTTTCATATATACTCAAGGGCAAGGAGAGTGGCGTCAAAGATGAGCTGCTCCATCGATGGCTGCCCATCCAGCGTGCTCATGAAGCTGAGCTGAAATTTCTACGCATCATCCCTCAAGATGCTCTTGTGATGAAGAATCGCATTGGTACAGGTGGATATGGTCTTGTATATGAGGCACAGTGGAACTTTTCTAGAGTGGCTGTAAAGATGCCACTCACCGAAGGTGACTTGCCCATTGAAGAGTTTGCAAGCTTTGTCAAGGAAGTTGTTGTGCATGCAAAGCTGAGCCACCCCCACATTGTCCAGTTGCATGCAACAACCCCATCTGGCTGGTTGGTGATGGAAATGGCTGATACAGATCTGGGGGCTTTGTGTCGAGGCTTGAGGAAGATTGGCTGGGCAGGAACACTCAACCTTCTCCAGCAGGCTTCAGAAGCGCTGTGCTTTCTGCACAGCCTTTCTCCGCCTATTGTGCATTCGGATGTTAAAAGCTCAAATTTTCTCCTATTTGGGACTGACCCATGCAATTGCAAAGTGAAGATTGCAGATTTTGGGCTTGCATTTGAAGCAGTCAAAGGAAGGAGCAAGACAACAAGGCTGGGAGGAGGGACACTTGAGTGGATGGCGCCCGAAATTTTCCATGGGCAGCCTGTCTCCACTGCATCTGACGTCTTTGGCTTCGGAGTCGTCATATATGAAACAGTAACAAGAACACATCCGTATG
This sequence comes from Ostreobium quekettii, assembly GCA_905146915.1. Lineage (NCBI taxonomy): Eukaryota > Viridiplantae > Chlorophyta > Ulvophyceae > Bryopsidales > Ostreobiaceae > Ostreobium > Ostreobium quekettii. The sequence goes on along the minus strand of CAJHUC010002428.1, from coordinate 15,619 downwards.
GAGCAAACAAACTGATGCTGGCTGATGCCAAGAGAGCATTTGTGATGAACAAGAAGCTGTCTGGTGAAGAGCCATGCACAGTACAACCTGGGGATTGTCCTGAAGAAATGCGGCTGCTCATGAAGCGCTGCTGCTCCACCAATCCTGCAAAGCGGCCAACGATGATGGAAATCACCCAATACCTGCAAAACTTGCCAACAGACTGGACTCCTTCTCATCAGCCACTGAGTATGGTGAGTTGTAGCTAGACATGGTATTTTTTATTGTGCAGTTGCTTGGTGTGTTGCTAAGAACTTGCTGCTTATCATACCACAATCTTCTATTTGTGGGAAAATGATTGAAATACGGGTGCAAGTGTTGCTGATGGTTTTAGTAAGGTGATGGCCACCAGAGCAGTACACTGATCAAATATCTCAAACTGTTTGATTTGTGCAACCTGCAAATTTTCATAGGTTTTTATTTTGATGTGTATGCTCAAATTAACGCTGCACCTGATGAATGTGCACCATGTGCACCTGTGCGGGGCAATACCGCAGTGGAGATTGACCTATCCATGTCTCAGAACAACACAGCGGAACCCGGGGGGGCTGTTGGCAGCCAGGCAAGTGACCTTGTGCAGGTTTCTCTGGCGCACAAATGGATCTCAATCACTCAACCAACATAAGTTTGGTAGCTGGGTGTGGACGTCAAACTGCAAAGTTGTGGCAACGTAGTCAATGGCAAGTTTGAATGCACAGAATATTCTGAATCATGAAATGTTCCAATTGGCATGATTCCCTTGCCACTATTTTGCCCTTATCAACATTGCCTGAACGGGTTGTGGCTTGGCATTTCTGTGCTCTGAGGCGGCAATGGCTGCTGTTGGACACTGTTGTTGTTGGGATGCCAACGGTACTGAGCATGGGTCCAGGGAATTGTGCAACAAAGGCCATCAAATTTGCTTGTTTTAGTGAAACAAAAGTCATAACTTAATGAAATCAGTTTCTCAGTATACTCTGGTCATCTAAAAGTAATTGTTGTTGGTGTTCATCAGGAGGCAAAAGATGAAGAGATGCGCATGCCACATAACCCTGGCATCAAACGAAAGGTGCATTGGTGGTGATGGGAATCTTGAAATGAAATGCCTGCGATTTGCATGCATGCTGAAGTATGGCACAGCGCTGCATTGCACTGACAACATCCGTGTGCGGTATTGAATTGATTTTTTACATTTTGTGCAAAGCAAAATAGCGTCAAGTCACATGTTGCATCAAGTCAAAAGTGTATGAAACACAATTTTACAACCAGGAATGCCTTGCCTGTCAAATGCTGTTCAGCAAAGAAGAGGGATGCAATTGCAGCTTGTTAGCCGTCCTGAAGGGCAATGAGCACTGAGTGCCAGATTTGTTGATTCTTGTATGGATGTGCTCACTGGTTCATGGCAGACAGGTCCCTTGCATCATTGCTTTGAGCTGTGTCCAGTGATTTTATTATCAAAATATAATATGAAATTCCATCGATTGCAACTGTTGAATCCCATTGTTAAGCATTGCATCTTTGTGGTGGACACAAGCAAATTCAATTATTGTTTGCTCACCTGCTGAGCACGCAGAAGTGTGGGATCAGCTAGAATGATGCACTTTTGTGTCTCTTATGCAACCTTGTGCTGAGAAGGATTTGCGAATGCAATGCTGGCACTGGCTGCCTGGCAGCATTGCAGGCAAAATGTGATTGTTCCTGGACAGGATCTGTAATTGTTATTTGATGGTAGTTATTCCATAGCAGCAGTACCCAGAATTTGCACCTTATGATTGATGATGGACGTGATTGGATGCCTTGTGATGGTTCTGAATGCTGAGCTGTGTCCATGTGCATCAGAGCACATTTTTCCAGATTAAGAAACATCTGGCATCAATTGCCACCAGCAAGTGGCACCAACCCAGTGCAAAGTTGTGTTGGCAGCAATTAATAGCCATCTTGTGTTGGCCTTGGTATGTGTCTTAATGCTGCTATGTATATGTACATGTGTATAAGTATGGGCATGTGTATGTATACATGTATCTATACATCCATGTGTGCATTTGTGTGCACACATTTAATCTGATGATGATGGGGATGCACCCACAATCCCAAATAATGCCTGGCACAATGTGTGCATTTGTGGACCCCCTGAATGATAAAATTTTCAAGTGAACATTGATGCCTTGAGGAGAGCTTTAAAGAAAATCTGCATTCTTATTGGGATACTTACTTACATTATTTACTGAAGTACATGGAATGGCAACTTCCAGAACATGGCTCTGTGTCTCAGCTCAGTCCAACAACTCTACAAATGAACATTGCAAAGTCATGTTAGGAGAACAGGGTGACTCTCAAATGCACTTCATGGACTGTCTGTAGTATCTCCAGCAGTGACTAGTGGTGATGGTTTCTGCAACACTTTTTGCAATGCCCTGTATGGTGTTGTAAGCAGTGTTTGGCTTTCTGTGACGGCATGCACAGCATTGTCAACATGGTGGTTGGGATGATTGCAAGAAAGATATATCTCGCGGTCTGAACACACAAGCCTGGGGGTGGGTGGTGGGGGGGTTGTGGTGGGGGGTGGGTGGGTAAGTATTTGTTGGGAGGATGTCCACCTCATGTTGGTACGACCCTGCTGTGCATGCCTCTGTAAATGCAGTCGGAAATGAATCTGGAATGTATTGCCACACTTGAATGTGAAAATGCTGCAAACAGCACAAATCTCCTGAGCTGCAATTCTCTCCATGCTTGCACCAGGGCATATGGCAGTTGAATGCGATCAGGTTGATGGTTTTTATTCTTGCATTTTGATGCGCTATTGTGAGTATTGCAGAGACTCCTCATTGAAATTTAGCTGGGCTCACAGTATGGATGCATTTATGGGCAATTTTTGCTTTGCTCATGCGAAGATCGACTCCAGCAACGTTCAAGAAGCGGAAAGGAAGCCTCCAGGAATGTTAGATCAAGTGAAGGACCAACTTCAAGTCCTCTCGCTGCAATCACTGGGATCAATGGAAGCACCAGATGATGCAATGGAAGCCATTGCAGAAGGCGAGGTATGGACAGGCACATTATTACGATTGTCAGCATTCATGGAATCTGAACAGCAAAATGGTTCGGATTTGTTAAATGTTTTGAGTCTGGCATCATTGCTGCTGGAATTAAATGCAGAGAGCAATGCAATCTGTAGCACAGTTGCTTGTTGTTGATTGTATCCGTGGAAAACATCCAACATTGGATTTTGCAGGAAAAGGGTCTTCCTGCCTAACTCGTGTATCTGGTGAGTTTTTATGCACATAACATTGTGTCGATGGGGTGCATGATAGCTGCATATGCTGGCATGCTTGCAATTGTTGACAGGCATCCACAAAGGAAATCTCAGACTATTGCAGGATTTGGTTGCACATCAGAGGCCCTTCTTGATATTTAATTAGACAACCGTCACCAAGCCAAGGAATCCATCTTGCATTTTTGCTTGAGAATGCTCTCAAGGAAGTGCTTGAAAGCTGTTTCTGCTTTTCAGTGGTGGTAGCAACAATAGTAGATGCCCATCTCTGAATTTGTCTTCCAAATTTCATTAAACATTGGTTCATGTCTCTCATCTTGCTTGCACCCAAGGGTACTTCTGACCTCCAGCCTAGGTCAGAGGCTGACACTTCATGGGCAAAAGGGCTGCAGATGTCAGCACAAGAATCTCCTGGACAGGTGTGCTGGTGCACCAGATGCAGCGTTCCATTTGATAGTGTCATTTTCACATGAAACAGTTGAAGCATTTCACTGTTCTTGTGCTGAGGCTTATCTTTCTCATGCCATCGTCTGATAATAGTAAATGCCAACTGCCATTTTGTTGATGTTGCCCTTTTGCTTCTCATGTTCATGCTGTATTACATCATGTATGCTTGTTCTATTAGAATGCTGTATTACATCATGTATGCTTGTTCTATTAGAATGCTGTATTACATCATGTATGCTTGTTCTATTATTCTGAATTTAGTAAATTCAGAACAAATTATTGATATGATTGATATGATTGATATTGATATAGCTCATGATTGATATGTTTTTTAATTTACAATTTATATCTGATTCTAATTCCCCCTCCTCCTCATTTCATGTCTATTGTACAGTTCGTCCATCACAGCTTGGCTGGCATGAAACATTGTGCAGTGTTTCTATTGTGTGCATCGCTCAAGTACTGAGCCAACGGCACATTTGCAACGTGTACAATTTATACATTGAACGTTCCAATGAATTCATTTACGTATTTCGAAATGAAATGCACTATAAACTGTGCAATTGGTTTAGGTTTCAACTAGAGATGACACTGCCGTTTGACTTTCCGCGACCTGTGTGGTACAACAGGAAGTGCATGGCCACAGTGGGCAAACATCCAAAGATCCGGATTGGCGATGCGAGCACATCCTTGAGGGGCACAAGGACACAGTGTGGTCGCTAGTGGTGACTAAAGATTGGCTGGTGTCTGGATCCGGTGACAGAAAAATTCGTGTGTGGAGATTGGGGCGTTGGGAGTCCACCCAGTCAGTGTTCGAGGGGCATACGGGTTGTGTGTGGTCACTGGCAGCCAATGGCGAATACCTTTTCTCTGGGTCTTATGATAATACTGTGAGGGTGTGGAAGCTGGGGACCACCTGGGAGTGCGTGCGCATTCTGGAAGGGCACACCAAATCGGTGCGGACACTGGCAGCGACAAGGTACCATTTATTCTCTGGTTCTTGTGACAAGAGCATCCGCATGTGGCGTGTCGGCACGTGGAGCTGCGAGCGCGTGCTTCAGGGGCACACCAGTTACGTGACCTCATTGGCCGTCAACGACCGCTTCTTATTCTCCAGCTCTGATGACCAGACCATCAGAATATGGAGGCGGGGGGATGGGGAGTGCTTGCGAGTGCTTCACTCCGGTTGGGTGTGGTCTTTGGCGGTCAGCGGCGACTTTTTGATTTTGGGGGGAGATTTCAGTGGAGTCATTGGCATTTGGAGCCTTGCCACTTGGGATTGGGTCAGACAGCTGAGCGGGCACACTGGTTGGGTGCGGTCATTGGCAGTCGGGGCCGGTTTGTTGTTTTCGGGTTCAGACGACAAGACCGTTCGGGTGTGGAGGCTCGGCACTTGGGAATGCATCCGAGTCCTCGAAGGGCACAGTGGTTACGTGATGGCGGTGGCGGTAATGGGCGAACGCATTTTTTCTGGATCTTGGGACAAAACCGTTCGAGTGTGGGACAGAGTGGCGTGAGGACGCGACTTCAGGACTGCTATATTTGAATTGTTTTTTATTTGGGCACTCATTCGTTTTATGTTCGTATATGCTTGTTGAACAAGCGCGTACATTGGAGTAGCAATATAATGAACTGAACGACAACATAATCCAATGTGAATAGAATCGTCGAACACACAAATCCTTATGAAAACCAAATGCAGCCAGCTTTTCAACCAATAAATGATTCTGTTTTGGGTGAAAGTCTTTCTTGTCGGATGGTAAGTTGTTGGCTGCACCAACCTACACTGTCTGCCTTTCCACAGACAACTTGATCTCGTAATGGAATTGCAGGGCGATCGATCATTGCTTTGACTCGCTGAGTCCTTTGCACGATATCGTTGCTTTGACTCGCTGTATACATACATGGTAGCAACCACCACACACCACGAAAACAAACTTAGCAGATAGCACGCAGTCGGCAAGGCAGACATGTGGCCAAGGCAACAGCCCCAAAACACACGCAGCGCAGCACCACAACAAGCCATGCAAGCAGAGGCCCGTCGACGCTCCAACCATATGCGCATATTGCTATATTGAGCACGCCCATCCGCGATGCCCGATCTCACAAAACCACCGCTAGCCACAGCTACAAATCGAAACCTAACCAGAGCAACAAGAACGCTTCAACACGCTCACAGACCCCGCCTCTCTCCCCTCCCATTTCTTCAAAATACTACATTTCTTCTGCTCCCTTCCGATGCTGATGAGCGCTACTGCCAAGACGATCGCTGCTTTCGAGCACCGAAGGCATTGCCATCAATCCGGTCCGTGGAAGCGAAAGATGGCACTGCCCATCTTTGTTAGACAAACAACGATCTTCTAATACTCAGCTGTCGCCCCGGCCTCACTCGAATCGCTGGAATCTGGAGAGGCCATCACGCTCATTGTACTGCAGGCGCAGATGCGTCCCTTGAGAGAGAATTCAGCTCGGGCAGAACCAGTAGACGGGACAATCAACCCAATCAGAGAAAGATAATTTCAAACAACGTCACCATTGCTTCATGCAGACAACGAAAGCGAGGCTGTCATGGGTCAATCGCTGGGACGTAGTCTACACATTCCAAAGCCGGTGTATGCAGTACGGTAAAACGTCCCTATCGACCGTGCTATTATTACTTGCAGAATCAGGGACTCGCGATACAGCTCAAAACATGATCGAATCTCGTGAATCCCAGATATTCTGTATGCCTCCCTGCGTTTCGAAACCAGTGGCAGTGCCACGTGGTTCAGTGAAAACGATCGTAAGCGATAATTGTTACGTACGGTGTCAACAGAGCACGGTTCTTTCCACAGAGCGTATACGGCGTGACACCTGCCGCGTGGGTCATCGAGCCTTCGTGTTGCCATGAAACAACAGCAAAGCATATCTGCGGCCATAATGCTGCAATACATGCTAATTTTGGCATGCAAAGCTGAAGAATGGATTTGTCTATCGTACATACATACTTGCTGACTTTTTAATGTAATTTGAACCTGCGTAGTTATTTACATGTAGTCATTTATCGCGTCCACGCTGCTGATTAAATAATGGCGAAAGTTATGATTCACATAACTCTACGCTAAACATCCGTTATGTGCACGAATGGGTGCAAGGTGGACGCATAGACAAATGCGTACGGACAATCAACCCAATCAGAGAAAGATAACTTCAAACAATGTCGTCTTTGCCTCATGCATGCAACGAAGCGAGGTTGTCATGGGCCAATCGCTGGAACGTAGCCTACACAACTCAAAAGCCGGTGTATACAGTACAGCGAGACGTTTCTATCAATCATGCTATCACTACTTGCAGAATTTGGGACTTGCGTCACAGCTGATAAAATGATCGAACCTCGTGAATCCAAATCATTCTACATGATTCCTTGCGCTTCGAAACCAATGACAGTGCCAGGCGGTTCAGCGCAGACGGTCGTAAGCGATAATAGTTATGTACGGTGCCAGCAGAGCACGGTTCGTTCCACAGAGCGTATACGGCGTGACACCTGCCTCGTCTGTCATCGAGCGTTCATGTTGCCATGAAACAACAGCAAAGCATATCTGCGAACACAATGCTGTAATAAATGCTCATTTTGGCATGCAAAGCTGAAGAATGGATTTGTGCTACATACATACTTGCTGACCTGTAAATGTAATTTGGACCTACGTAGTTATTTACATGTAGCCATTTATCACGTCCACGCTGCTGATTAAATAATGGCGAAAATTATGATTCACAGAACCCTACGCTAAGCATCCGTTATTTGCACGAATGGGTGCGCGGTGGACAAATAGACAAATGCATACGGACAATCGACCCAATCAGAGAAAGATAACCTCAAAGCGATGTCGTCTTTGCCCCATGCAGGCAACGAAAGCGAGGCTGTCATGGGCCGATCGCTGGAACGTAGCCTACGGAACTCAGAAGCCGGTGTATACAGTACGGCGAGACGTTCCTATCAATCATGCTATTAGTACTTGCAGGATCAGGGACTTGCGTCACAGCTGATAAATTGATCAAACCTCGTGAATCCAAATCATTCTATATGATTCCTTGCGCTTCGAAACCAATGGCAGTGCCCCACGGTTCAGTGCAGACGGTCGTAAGCGATAATAGTTATGTACGGTGCCAACAGAGCACGGTTCGTTTCACACAGCGTAGCGCAGCATATCTCGCATATATTCAATACACAATAGTAGGAACTTTTCCTCAAAGTAGATAAATGTACAAATGCAATTAAATGACACAAATGCACAAGCACATGAGCACACAAGCAGAAGGAATGCATGATTTATCAATTAGTGATTCGGTTGAATTCTGCGCAAATAAGTGGAGAATGAATGCATATTGCAAATCCAATTATTTAGCTGACAACGAGTCATTTCTTTATTACTTGTTGGTTTATTCACCTACTCATCTGTCTGCTTATCCACTTATGTTTCCATCGATGCATGCATTGGTGTTCTATTTTTGTTAGCTCTTGCTTGGGTAGCTTTCCATATGCGCGTACCTGCCAATATTTTAACACGAAGGCAAGTTGTTTGCATGTCGTCATATTTGAGCACGAAAGCTAGCTGTGGCCTCCATCTCCATATCGTCCGAGTCCCACTTCAGTTCTCAGATCCGAAGGCGACTGGCTGACTGCCACCGGCGAACTAATCCTGTCCGTACTTCACCCACTCCTGTTTTTCATCCTCCTGCGTGCAAGCACGTAGAGATCCTGGAGAAATCTGTATAAACCAGCACGAATGTTGCCATCGCTGGAAGAAATCGAACCCGTATTTGATGAAAAATTGTGCCAGACACCAGCGATTGCAGGTTTCGCCGCAAATGCGTCAGCTTGATATAAGTAGCTGAAATATTTTTTAGCATTTTGCCAACGATTTTAAAGTTAAAGATTATGTGGATTACTCTATATGCTAATTCAATTGCGAAGTTTCTTGCTGCCACGATTGAAATCTTATAGGGTTGAAGAGATGAGCCCGAAATTGGGTCGTGGCAGTCATGGCGACAGCAATGTGCTTCATGTCTGCGTATTTCTCTATCTGCGCAGTGCAGTTTACTGATTGTTCTCTGTGCAGATACGTTTCGCCTTTCCCCACTTCTCCCTGTCAACATAAGCGCATATGCCAGATGGAGCATCGCGCTCTTAAATTCCAGCATCGAGAATTCGGGAACCATCTTTCTCCGGTGAATTGCGTCAGTGCATTGCGTACCTCCTGAATGCGCCGGTTCGACTGCATTTTAGGCTTCTGTTTTAGATCAGGAGGCTGAAACTCTGGGGAATACGGAACAGCAGATTTTAGACAACCACTGGAAGCGCGTTCACCCAGCGTGGCTTTGTGATAACAGGTGCAAATTCCAATTTGTCTCCCACCCACCTTGTGCCAGCCTCTCATTTTTCCGTTCGCCCTGATGCCTGCCCAGCCATCGCTTTGGGGTCACGAACTGCGCACCATCTCAGAACACAATGCGCCGTGTTCGAGAGCCGCAAAATCTCTGTCAAATGCAGGGATTCGCGCAATGAATCGGCGGCTTGCATTTTGCAAGCATTGGGCCGCCCCCGCAGTTCCCCCGGACTCAAGCCAGAAAGAAGGCGTCCGCTGGCGCAATCCAAGGTGGCCGCGGCCTGCGGCGCCACGGACAGAACGGCGATGAAGGGTCCAGAAATACAACACCGGGCGAGCGGCCGGCGCCAAGGCGAGGGCGTGCCGAGGGAGGGGCCCCTGCGCTCAGCGTGCGGCAGGAGCAATCCTAGAGCGTCTCGCGATTGCGAATCTGACCGGGCCTCCGGCGGCGCATCAGACTCGCCCCTCCACGTCCAGTAACGCGGCAGAATAGTGGCGTAGGGTCAGGGCGCCCGCTCCCGTGAACGGACAATAGCCAGGACAATAGCTGGCGCGAGTCGGATCATGGGACGATCGCGAGCAAGTCAGAAAAGCGGAGGCCCTCAGCCCTCGCCGTCGCTGCCCCCCTTAAGGCATTCTGAGATTGTGGCGTTCGCGGCGGGCAATAAGCGCGGCAGAATGGGCAGCACAGCACGGCATCGGGGGAGCAGCGAGTGCCTAAGAATTCTCGCGGCCTGGCTGAGATGCAGCGCGGCGCGGACTCGAGATAGTAAAGCAGGCGAAAGCGAAGAGGTCACCCAGTTCTCAGGCTTTGAGCACTCGCGGTCGCCTTACCGCAACCTTTCGGCGTTGGCAGTCGAGGCGGGCGATGGCAGTCGAGGCGGGCGATGGCAACCGAGGCTGGCGATGGCAACCGAGGCGGGCGATGGCAATCGAGGCGGGCGATGACAATAGAGGCGGGCGATGAACGCGGCAGGCTGCGTGCCGCTCAGCCCCACCCCGAGCAAGCACACCGGCCACACAGCACCGCCCGCGACGGCGAGCGGGCAGCTGTCCATATCGTTTCCAAGACCTGACGCCATCGCCTTTTCTCGCAGCTTCAAATACTGCGTGGGGGCGGTGCCAGCAACCCGTACGTTCGAATGCCAGCAGCGCATGCCAGCGTGGCAATTCGGGATTTCGTACATGTCACGGTTCAAACATGAACGGAACTGGATCCATCAAATAGCCCCTGCACTTCCATCATCTTGGGGAGCACCACCAATTGGCGATGCGGCTGGCTGACCAAAGCCGCGTTTTCCCAGGGCCACCGCAGGCCATCAGCACAACTGATCGCACGCCCCGGGCTGCCCTCGCACGGCATTATGTCCTTTCCTGGCGCCAAGGGCGGCCAAGGGCAAACCGGTTATCGTGCAATATCGAACCTGCCGTCATACAGCACGTGTCCGACAGACAGGGACCTGATCGTGGAGCCAACCCTGTATCCAGCAATTGTTTTGCCGTTGTATGTGTCAAAGCACATAATTGCGGAATGCTGTTATATGGCATTATTAAAGAAAATCATCAATAAATCCAAAGCTCTACTTCAGATGAAAATTATTGCTTTTGGGTACCTGATGTCCTGGAAAGTGCATTAAAATGCCTCAGCATCGAGCCACGAGAAGACAGTGATTTCACCACCGCGCGATTCCGCAAGTGTGAAAAGCCCAATGATATGTCCCAGCCCAGCCCACACCCATGTTTTTCGTTCACTTCAGGAAATATTTCACTATCTGATGCATTGTGTCGCTACCTTCCCTGGTGCTTATTCCGTGGGAACCCGCGGAAAGACATGGCATTACAGAGTTTCTTCGCCAGAAAAAGTCCCACAGGGACGCGAATTGTACTTCGATCAAGAAGATCGACAGCAGAAAGCACAATGCTGTTACGGCAACATAATGGAAGTACTAAATCGGAAATTTCGTTGCAACTCCAATGAGATGCGCGTGTAGCTACGTGGGAAACTCCCATCTCGATGTCCAGTCTAATAAAGCCACCAAAACAAGACATACAAATATCGCCGCCGCGAAGACGAAAAGCACATTCAGGCGCGCACTGACCGCGCATCTCTCCACGTCGATTCCTCAACGTCGCGATCTGTCCTTTCAAAAGCTTCCCCCGTGCGTACTTCCCGGGCCGCTGTATGTTGCCGCCAAGCCGTTGAAGGTCGTTGACTGCACACTGAAAATTGGTCGCCAAGGCAGTCCTGCGGCGGGGTCAGACAGGTTGCAAAATTACATGCATAATGTCCTCCCCGTTCACCCGATCATCACTCAAGCATCAATCTATCCTGGCCCAACCAGTGCAATTCCACAGGCATGTCGACTTGTCTTGGAGCCTTTGGTTATGCAGAGGCTATCGCATATCAATTGCACCGTGGGCACGGGAGCCCTTCGTAGGGGAGAATTCTCAGTCCAGGCGAAAAAAGTCAGCACGCGATCGGGATTTGAACATTTCCAGGACTGGCAGCAGAAGTTGGCGATGAGGCAGCCTGGGAGAAACCACACCGTGGCAAATATTGCAAATCTTGAGGCATGCTGGAACTGACAGAACTGCTGCGATTGCGCCATCCATCACCCATCTCCAGTGTCATACGCTAGGAAAATACAAGCCACATACCACAGTCCTGACACGGTCTACTCAAAATCCAACTGTGTACTTTCGGCAAATGTGGCCCCAAAACAACACAATTAGTACACACATTGACGCAGTTTCAACCGCATACACTCAAACAACTGTGTAGGCTACGCGGTCTCCTAGGATACACGGTTAAATTTGTGTCAATGTGTGTACTAACTGTGTAATTTTAGGACCACATTTGCCGAAAGTACACAGTTCGATTTTGAGCAGACCGTGTCAGGACTGTGTCATCTGGCCTGTTTTCTACTAGTTATGGATGTTTACCGTACCCATTCCATTTCGGCACAATGCAGAATTTTTCACGCCTACGAATGAAAACATGGCTTTTGTGCGGTGCTGCAGCCATTACTCCCGAGATTATATCTGTGTAGCTTGGACACATTCAGTCTCTCCTCAACAGGATGCAATCGCGCTCCACACTCGTCAATGCAGAAGCAGCAAAGTTTCTCAGGCCAACCTCCTCGCCTTGGCCCAGAATCTTCTCGGCGGAGGCCATGTTGCTCTAGTGGGGATGAGCCTCAGATGCTCGTTGACAACCTGCGGTCGTGCAATGCGACACCCGGGCCTGCGGGTCAGCAAACATGCCCAGTATTTCACCCATTCGTGAGCATGTGCGCCCAGTGTTTTTGTAGCTGTGTCATGCACCCAGCGGTGCGAGACCGCCCTAATCGCTAGGAACCAGCGAGGGTGTCTATTGCACCAGTGCGGCGGGCGCAATTCTTTCGCTGTTTCTCGCGGGCATGTGCCGTGTCGGCTCTGCAAAGCGCCGCAGCAGGCCCGGGTGTCGCATTGCACGACCGCAGGTTGTCAACGAGCATCTGAGGCTCATCCCCACTAGAGCAACATGGCCTCCGCTGAGAAGATTCTGGGCCAAGGCGAGGAGGTTGGCCTGAGAAACTTGTAATCCGGAAGGGAGATAGGGAAATACATGCGGTAAAGAGTGTTTCTCTGCCACTTATCGTTTCGCGTAAGCTCGCATTCTTTCGGCGAGTTGATGAGCTGGGGAACAATTGCTTGCCATTACACGCTTGTAGCACAACTGCAGTTCCAACTTGGTTGACAAATCGATGAATTTGGAATGGCTTCATGGCAGTCACTGCATACTGGTGCGTTGCTTGACCACCGGAAGCTACAATCGACATTACACTCCATGCACTGGTTTTGCGCTGTCCGCGAAATATGGTGCTGCTCCAAAATGCTTCCTCTGCGAGGAATAAAGGGTTGGATTGGCAAGCTCACAGCGTCGCGAGAAACTCGCACGTTAAATGCAGCAGAGCATTCGGGAGGCCGTCGCCCTATTCCTCCAGCCAGCTGCGGTGATCGCCCAAATTTTCGAATTTCTCCAGCATTTTAGAGTCAATTCTTTTGGACGCAATCTCAGCTCAGCAACATCAGCCGTTTTACCTAATTAAACCATTTAGTGGACTAATGTGCCCATGACCCATCGACAGAATTCCATACATGGGCTCATCCAATGGATGCTTCATCTGCCTAGAAACCGCAATAAGTCACCCAAAACATGAAGGCAGTCGCATCAGTCGATAAAAGATCGGCCAATAAATCGCGTTCCTTACATCCACGCCCGATTCAACACCCACAAGGATTGGCATTCATGCTGCCCGGTGCCATGGACAGAGTCTCACCACCTTTACTTCACCGAATCGCCACTCCATCAACTTGTCGCTCCGTCGATCTGCGGACTCGCCAATCCGTGGATCCTCCAAATCATCTATCTGGAAATTCCATGTTCTGCTTGTTGCAGAGTGCTGCCTGGTAGCCTGCTCACCCCTGTGCACAGCTGCCAAGTCCAAAATCAGCACTCTTGAAAAACGCGCGAATGTACAGCACCTTGCAAGCGATGAGCTCCACTAGGGTGCTGATAATGCAACCCTGATGTACTATTCGAATACCCAGGTGTCCCATCTCTTATTGTGCACACATTAAGGCTATTTTACCATTGCAAGGGCTATCTCCTGTAAAGCCACACTGCACATCATCTGAAGAGAAAACCAGCACTGGGCGGCCACATCCTGTTGTCGCACATGCGCTCGAAAACAATTCACCATAACGGCTTCGACTTGCAGCCTTCTACATGAGCCGGAAAATAGCACATGGGGCAGAGCCATGACGGAAGACGAATGCCTAGTACGGAAGGGAGACGGGAGTGCGTATTCATGTATACACCACCACCACCGCCGCCACCTCCACCCGGACCGTGCCCGACTTGCATTGAAGCAACTGTATGGCAATTGATCAGCAACGTACCTGGGCGCCATGGGCAGGATGAAAATGGAAACGGCAACACGCGATCGGTAACGCGAAACCGAAGTGAACACAAATTGAGGCGAATGTGATAACCGGGTGGCCGCCGTTGTCCCAGGCTGGCGGGCAGCAGACGCCAGGCCATCGAGGTGCTTTCTTCCTCTTTCGGGGACACGGGTCGGCCGCGAATCGGAGCCAGAAAGGGCGCTGGATCCGAGCGATGCATGAACGTGACGACAGACACGAACACAGAATGCGGCAGGACGGCCCACAGCGACGGGCAGCCGAAGGGCTCTTGCTGGGGGCGGCAGAGTTGGGGGAGATTGCGAACGGGCGACTGGCCGTCGGATGGGCCTGCCAAGCGGTACGAGCAGAACTGGTGATGCATTGACACATACGCACACACGAGATACGGCCGGTCGCAATGTATGCAAGCGCCGGATCCTGAAATGGACTCGAAAACAGCATCCTCTCCAGTGCATGGCATCTCGAAGCCACCGCATCACATGCGAAAACAGGACAAAATAACGCTTTTGCGAACACACATAAAACACATTTCACCAAAGTTCTGCACGCTAGTAACACAAAATGTTAAGCCAAATCCGTAAAATTTGTGCATGTTTCAACACGCTTTATTTGGCCCTTTTTTCCTGGTGGCATGGGCGGTTGTTTGGACATGGATTGATAAAGCGCAAAGTACATGACAGGGCCCAATTCGGTGGGTGTGGAATTGCAACCGGCTCGGATGGCCATTGGGCAGGTTGGGCACTGTCTCTGCTGTGAATCTGTGTAGAGATCTGTGGAGGGGATTCATCTGTATCGCCATAACGCGGAGTCTGGGCCCATTATTCTGTGCGGGTGGGAGCCGGTCAGCGACGCAGCTTGGAGCATTTTCGCTCGTCATTGCTCTGCAAGCGTTGCTGCGCTCTTGATCAGTCGATCCCAAATCCATGCTGTGCAATATTTGCATTATTTCTGTTCACAGATAATGCTCGGAGGAGTTGAAGATGTTCAGACAGGTCTTACAGGACCACAGTTCTCAAAAGGTCAATTACTTTGGAAAGAAGGAAAAACATTTGGATGCTCTCGCCTTGGCACTGCGAATTCTACACTTTGGCCTCAGCACCTTCTGGGGAACTTCCGCGAATGTGTCACAGGGAATTTGAGAGGCGAAAGAGCATTGCAGAAGAAGAGAAGCAGAAGCCGCAAATTCCCTGGCGCCCCGTTTGTCGCCTTTGTTGTTGTTAAAATATTTGCCAACGCGGCAGCGATTCCACAGATGTCTGTGGTCGACCACCAAAACAGCGCCCGCTGTCAAATCCACGACTGCGGAGGTGCTGAACAGAGCTCGGGAGCTATCGCCCGCGCGGGGCTCCCAGGACTAAGTGATGCGTCTCGAATTAACTGCGCTAGATATGTGTACAAACATCGGGGTTCCTTAAAGGGAACTAGACAGACAAGTCAAGAATTCTTGACTGTGGTGCTGTCTGTGTACATTGTGTTCCTTGATGCTGGGGGCGGGGTTTTCTTGTCATTTGTGATGAGGTAATTGTAGACCGCCAGCAGAGGGACGCTGTTT
>CAJHUC010002426.1:0-36586 GCA_905146915.1 Ostreobium quekettii | reverse complement strand
GGAGCAAGGAGAGCAAGGAGAGCAAGGAGAGCAAGGAGAGCAAGGAGAGCAAGGAGAGCAAGGAGAGCAAGGAGAGCAAGGAGAGCAAGGAGAGCAAGGAGAGCAAGGAGAGCAAGGAGAGCAAGGAAAGCAAGGAGAGCAAGGAGGAGGAGAGAAATTGCACGTGGGTCATGTGCTACCTCGGCCAGCTACAGATCTGGCAATGAAGATAATGTGAGGGGTACGGAAGGTGATGCAATGCCAAGATTCTATGGCAAGGGGTGCGAAGTTGAGGAGCAAAATTGTACTGAGTTGCGCCAGCTTGCGAGAAGGGAAGGCATGTTGATGCAAGAAGCTGATACTGTAAGAAGATTATGGGGCAAGGTTTGGAAAGGGGTGTAAGAAAATTGACGCGTATTACCTGCAGATTTTACCGACCACAGTTCTGGCACTAAAGACAGAATTAGCGATTAGAGAACCTAATACAATTCTAAGATCTTACACCAAGGGCTACAATAATGAAAAAGAAAAGCGCTCACATGTCGCGCACATTATCCGCCAGACAAAGGCATGGGAAAAGATCAAAAATGCTGGGGAAGAGAGCTATTACACTGCAAAGACTCCACAGCAAGGGTTACAGAGTGGAGGAAAGTGTCGTACGTGAGACGTGTACAATTCCGACCAACCACAAGTCTAGGAATAAAGGTGACACAATTCCAAGATTATAGGAAAATTGGTGTTTAAAAAGGAAAATAAGATAATTGTATACGAGAGCCGCATAATTTCGACCACATCCAACACGCAACGAATGCCCATAGCCACCCGTCACAACAATACCGCTACACACAAACATGACCCTCTCCTTTGTGAAACCGTGGCGTGCGTGGCCATCCTTATGTGAATCTCCTGCATCTCCGTTCGCTCCGTCCACAGTGTTCTCAACTTCCTAGGTGCTGCGATGTGCAGATCCCAGTTTCGCAGGACGCAGTTCCCAGCTCGCGGCCATTACTTCACCAGATTAAACGGAATGTAGTGTAATTGTTCGAAATAGATCCAAAACGTGCACGTTTTTTATGGCCAAACCGTGCATTTCATTGGCGATTTTGAATAAGAGGCATACTTCGCAATCATGAAGCGGATTACGTCAATTGCATCCATCAGCTGCAGAAGGTGACACATTGTGTCCATTGCCGCCGTGCCTACGAAGGGCGTACGCCGACCCCCGGAGAGATCGAGTCCTTTCGACTCAACAGTTCAAAATCATTTATTTCCCCCTCGCCAACTGGTAAGAACACATCACTCAGTGAATTCACTATCGACAATGACTCGTAGGAATTTGAATTGGTTGAATACGGATCCTATTTGTGCCATGCCTTTGATTTCAGTGAACCGGCAATAGATACTGCTTCCCTTGGCTACCATGGGGAGATAGCGGCTACCTCGTTGGCTTGATGAGTAGCATTCCTAACTTACCGAAACAAGGGTCACCATGGCAGTACTTTCGCATGATAAAGGTGCGGCCCCCCCGCGTTGAGAGTCACCCACGTTGCCGAGAAACCCGCGATCGTCTTAGTCAACCACCCACCTCCAAATTCCGCGGCCAAGGCGCCGCTGTAGGTTTGCCGATGACGTGGCCTTGCGGGCGATTGTCTACGACAATGTGCGATGCGCTGGGCCAAAGCAACCAAGCGTGGACATGCACGCATGAGTATTTTCTTAAATGCAGGAAGGCAAATGACGAACCAAGTCCCAGGTCGTCTTCAAAACAACATCAAAACAGCCTGAAACGCTTCAAATCTTCTACAGCGTAGTAAGGGCGCTTCTTCATCTAGGCGTGCAAGCTTTTGCACCTTTCCCAGTTCTTCAGCCTTTGCAGTACCAAGTCTGGTGCGTGTCCCTGGTCTGCATGATCACCCTATCTTCGTTTGAAACACAGGATGCACGCCACAAGACCTGCCATCGTGTTGTGGCTGCCCGGAAGCAGGTGCATCGCTGATTTGAGGTTGAGTAGCTGCCTTGAAGATATCCAACGGAACGCGGCCCGTGATGTGCCGCCCGGGTCAGCAAAAGTTCCCTTATCCTACATCTGAAATAGATTGCATTTCACACCTGGTTTCGCTCTCCAGTTTTAATTTGACTGTTTCAAAGGCGAAATTCGATTGCGGACAGGGAACAGAAATTGAGTGATTCCGTGGGCGAAGGTGGTAATGAAGTGGGGTGAAATGGAAATGTGATGGGAAGTGGACAAACTTGGAATGAGGCTCATGTGCGCGTGAAATCTAGGAATTCAAATGCATTTAATGGGCCGAATGCCCCCACGGATGGCGAAATCAACACGTGCCGGTGCTGCAAACATCCAAAAACATGACTGAGGAGTCGCTCATACCACTCGAGATAGTATATAGCAGCCTTCTTGCTGCGCTTGCAGTCTTCTAATTGACCGGTTTAAATTTGACAGGCATGACAACAATCTTTCAGCAATTAGTCAGATGCCCCTCTGCGTAGGGAACAACTGGGAGCAAACAAAAATAGTAATGCTGATGTATGCATTTGCGTTGTTGCCCTTCTACGTGCTCTTGACTTGTCGTTGTATGCATAACATATGTGAAGCGAGGAACGAAGCATTGGGCAAATGCGCTAATGGACTGGGCTCATTGGACACTTGCGGAGAAGGATGCCAGGATTGCCATGCAGAACACCATTGCAAGTCTGTGTACTGCCTGTGGACAGTCCCAACCACCAAGAAGACACCCTGGCCCTGACAAGCATTACTGCTCATGGAGAAGTGACAAAACGGGAAAAGCCCAGAAGCGAACCTAGGTCCAACATTCAGGAAAAGGAGAATTGGCGCATGCATACTACACATTGATGTATGCATACAACGAAATACATACATTGGCCATTGCGGGCGCATCCATACTTTCAATTACTTTGAATTATGTGTTTGTTGACCGTCGCCAGTGCTGTTTGTTGTTATGGGAGGCCGTCTTTTACATTGCAACGGGCGCTACTACTGTCGTGCTTTGTCTGATCATGATACCGTTGCCTTTACGTCCTGCGACGAGTGCGGTGCCCACATTACATTTGGCCTTCCATAGGCAGAAGAGCGCAAGCCACAGTGTGGCACAATGTGGAAAAGACATTGAAGAAACAATGCCACATCTAAATTTCGGCACAACGCGCCAATCACAGTCGCACAACCGCTCAGAAACTGAAGAACATCCCCCCACCACACGACCAGATGCTGATAGTGTACACTGTACACCGATCCGAATCTCGCCCCTCTGCTGAAACACTAGTTTTGCAAGTACACCGCCCTGACCTCAAGAAATATTCGCCCCACTACACCCGCCTTACCAAAGAATCCCCATGAAATCCACAAAAACACCCCTCAAGTGGCCAGCGACAGCAGCAGGGCAGTGCCCCTCATGATCCAATGGTCCGGATCCGCTAGCCCGGATTTCAGATCCACGTTGATCATGAACGAGGGCCTCTCCCGGCTGCCCGTGCGGATGGGATACATGTACAGCGGGCACACGTACACGCCCTTCTGCGACTTCTTCTTGTTCTCGGCCGGCCGGAACAGCACGATGGGCATGGGCACCACCAGCTCCATGGGCTGGGGCTCGCACAAGCACCCGTTCTCCGCGTCCCACCCCGCCCCCTCCAGAAACATCCCCTTGACATACACTCCGTCCTTGGGCGCTTGAAGAATCTCCTTCTCCGTCAGGTTCACGATGCTGAACTCGAAGGACAGCGTGTCAATGGGTATGGAGCTCCGCCTGGCGGTCGTCTGCAGGACGGCCGTTAGGAAGCCCGTTGGGTAGGTGAAGCCGGAGAGCCAGTACACCTTGGGGTAGGTGTCCTCCACCCACCTGGCCAGCTGCTCGACGCGCATCAGCAGGTCCCTCGTCCACGAGCCCAGGGGCTTGAGGGAGGCGTACGTCTTCAGCCAGGCCGCCGGCACGCGCGCGTTGAAGAGGGCGTCGAAGACGAGGTCCAGGTCGGCGGACATGACCACCAGGCCCTTGATGCCCTTGATGAGCTCACGGCACGAGTGGCGGGCCTTCACCAGAAGGATGTTGTACCGCTCGACCTCCTGGGTGCATGCGTGCAAAATGCGTCACAGTTGACATGTCCCAAATGGTGGTTTTTGCAAGTGTGACCCACATGTTTGGACCGACAATGCCTCTGCATGATCGGCCCCTTGTGGTGTGCAGCAGGCAGCACAATGTAACGTGGATTGTCCGTGTGGTGTGGCGCGCGCACGTCGAATGCCATTCGTCGGCATCCAGCACCGGAAGTCTGGCCCCGGCAGCGGAACAGGTCTGCGATTCCTTCTTGATGACGTGACGAAGTTTCTTTTTTTGTGTTTGGTGACTTGTTTGTCCACCCCAAACTGAAGCAGGTCTGCAGGCAAGTGTCATGCAAGATGTGCTTGTCGAACGCTGGGAACATGTGCAAGCTCATCGACCCAGCCGAAAAGTCTACATGGTGGTGGTTTGAGCTACTGCACACGATACAGAATGCAGGGCGTCGGGATGGACAACGGGCGGGGCGATGAACAAACATTGAGTGCAATCTGGTGTTTCCTGCTGGCCCATCTGTATACTTAAGTAGCATGATGTTGTGCAGGTTGGGGCATTATCGCCAAGAATCATGAGGCAATTTTGTGAGCTAATACAAGCCTGTTGTTGTCTGACGACCTGATGTGAGCAAAGGCAGATGACATGACCATTGAGCCGTTGCCTTTCAGGAT
Organism: Ostreobium quekettii; assembly: GCA_905146915.1. Lineage (NCBI taxonomy): Eukaryota > Viridiplantae > Chlorophyta > Ulvophyceae > Bryopsidales > Ostreobiaceae > Ostreobium > Ostreobium quekettii. The sequence continues at coordinate 31,848 of CAJHUC010002426.1, read as the reverse complement.
AGACTTACTAATTCATTCACATGACACCGAATACAAGCACTGCTCTACCTTGAGAAAGTGCACAGCAGCTGCCAGTTCCCATACAAGCGGCAGAAACACGTATCAGGTCAGACAACTTCCGAGACTAAATGGGCACAAAAGGGACAGCACTCAGCACGCAGACCGCGCGCCCAGCGCGCCCGCGGGCTTCGACACGAACCCCCACCTGGAACAGCACGACGTGCAGCGCAGACGGGTCCTCCGCCTTCCTCTTCATCACCTCCTCCAGGTTGAACGGCGCGGGCACCTGCTCCAGCAGGTCCTGCGCGATGCCCAGCACAAGCTCCTCCCTGCTCACGGCGCCGCCACCGCCGGCGGACGCCGGCTGCAGCGACAGCAGGCAGTCCAGCACGATCTTGCTGTCCTCCCGCAGGTACGAAATCTCGGCGTTGGGGTGCTGGCCGAAGGCCTCCGGCCTGTCCGTCGCCGGCAAGGTGACGATGTAGTCCTTGAAGATCTGCAGGCTGCCGTTGTCGGGAATGTAGTAGGTGGGCAGGGGGGACAGGGGGTAGTTGGACTTGGCCAGCGCCGCCTCGCAGTAGAACTTGCTGAGGTAGCTGTTGAGGACGCGGCGGTCCAGCTCGTCCGTGACCCTGCCGCCGTAGTTGGCCTCGGCGATGAGGTACTTCAGGGCGTCCCAGGGGGTCTCCTCGTAGCTGTCCAAGTACGACTTCAGCAGGTCATCCGACACCTGAAGAAGGGAATGAAAGGAATGGATTGCGTATGACCTCGAGCGTTGTTCAGTAGAACAGCCGGACAGCCACCCCATGCACACATGAGACTGCGCCGACCATCTCAAGCACATTCGCGCGTTCGCGCTGCTTTTAGGGATACGTTCATGCATCCAATCTCAAGCAGATCAGTAACTGCGCTAGTGGACACTACCTGTCTTTGAGAAATACCTAGATGCACAGCTGCATGAACTCTGAACACCTCCGGCGGATGCAACGCAGCTGGTGCGCAAGCAACGAGGGGGAGGCTCAGAAGCTGCCGGGTGCGCAGATCTTGAGAAACGCCACCTTAAAGTCGGTGTCGTTGAAGTCGTACGGGATGTTCAGTCCCAAGGTCCTAAACTTCCGGCGCTCGAGGAGCACGCTGTGGAAGTAAGCCAGCGAGAACAGCAGCTTCTGGTACTTGTGCTGCGTCCTGCACTCCGCGAGCCCGTCCTCCGTGATGGTGTTGTACAACCTGAACAGGTTGGCGCGCAGGCCCTTGGGCGGCTCCGTGGTCATTTTGATGCCCCTCTGCAGGATGGCCATGGGGAACTTGGGCGACGGGCTGCTGGACAGCCACAGGCGGAAGTCCTCGTGCGGCCGCTGCCCCTCCATGCCCTCGATGATCTTGTCCAGGGTGGGCAGCCAGCTGGTCATCAGGTGGCAGTTGGCCAGGAACACCCACGTGCCGCCCTTCATGCCCTCCTCGATCAGCCGCGTGGCCACGGGCGCCTGGCCCTGGCCCAGCGCCACGGTGAACAGCCTGTCGTCGAAGCCGATCTCGTGAGCCAGCTTCCTGAGGGCGTCGGTGGGGTCCACGCCGGGGGAGAGGACGAATATGAGGGGCGAGAAGGGCGTGGAGTCGTTGAACGTCTCGCCCAGGTCCAGCACGGGCGGCTCGACGAACTTCCGCCCCAGGGAGTTGGCGACGTACGTCGTGGCCGCGAAGATGACCCTGTCGGGCCTCAGGGACCGCACCAGGACCATGCGCTGGAGCTCGTTGCACTTGGGCTCCCACTCCCCGGGCAGCTCCGCCACCTCGGGCTCGTTCTCCCGGTACCAGGCCTCCCATGCGCCGGGCGACGCCTCGAAGCTGTCGCTGATGCCCTTGAAGTTGGGCAGGTTGGCCAGCTCGGTGATGTTGTCCCACGCCATCTCGGAGAGCCAAGCCCTGGCGGGGTTCTGAGGCTGGAGGGAGCGGTCCAGAACGGAGCCGCCCTTGAGGAAGAACTGCCACTCCTCGATGTTGATCTGCTTGGAGGACTGAAGGATGCGCATGCACATCTGAAGGGACAGCAGCAGTTTGTGGCGCTCGAACAGACCCCGCGCTGTGTACCTGTTGTTGCACATGGCGCTCGTCAGCCGTGAATATCAGTTGGTCCAAGACCGTCCGGGGCCCATCTGATCCCTCAACCAAACGACCGCACCCACTGTTCCCACGCGGCCACCATGTTCATTAACTTGACGCTCACTTGCAGGCATCTTGGCACACAAAATGCCGCCGAAGATGCCGTTGACTGGCAGGGCACCACCCTTTCTGCCAAATGGACAATAAAGCCATTTCGGGGAGCCTTGACTTGACCACATTCGGAAACCACTGCGCATTCAGCGATAGCACTCAAGTTCAAAAGAGTTCTAGTTCGAAAATTTCTTAAAAAGACTTCGCGCAGACGTAGAAATTTTGCAAGGATATCCGCAAATGTGCCGCCACGTACCTGTAAACCGCGTAGGTGTGGTAGTCGTTGAGGTGCTTGATCCGCTCCTGGAGGTTGTCGTTCTTGGGGCTGTTTTTTATGGATAGTAGAAACAGGTCGTTGTACGCGTCCAGCGAAAACTGGTACATGGGGTCGATGCCGGACAGGTCGTTCAGCACAAAGTACAGGATGGAGGCCCTCAGGGCGCAGGGCTGGTACTGCTGCGAGGCGGCCTCTATCTTCACGGAGGTCTCCTCTGCAACTTTTAGAGACTCGTTCACTTCCTCCCAAGTCACTTTCGACTGATCCAGCGTGTTGATCAGCTCCACGTTGTCCAGCAGAGAGCCCGTGGCGGTGGACAGCATGAACAAGATCTGGTCCTCCAGCTCGGCCTGGGTTCGCTTGCCCTGGGCGACCTTCACCACCAGGTCGTTCTTCTGCTTGTCCAGGTCGGGCCTCTCGCACTTGACGACCGTGTTGAGCAGCTGGGCCTCCAGGCCCTGCTCCTTCACCGCGAAGTTGACGATCATGACCTTGGTTGAGATCTCGGGCGTGTAATGGGGGTTGGCAAGCTTGGTTGTGAGATACAGCTTGAAGTCGAAATTGTAGTCGACCTGTGTGCGTTGGCACATCGTTTTCTTATGTGCAGTGTTGCTGCTGTACAGGCAGGCGGCTTGACGCATAATTGGCAGCGCTGCCAAAACCACACGACGAGATATGCAAGATGGCACATCCTTAGGGAACCACATTTGTGTCGACTTTGCAGAGTTAGCGTCCAAATGACGCCGGAAAGTTGGCGGAACCCCAACCTCCTTCCTCAAATTGATCAGCCGTTTCGTCGGTGCCACTACAACTCGGCTATATTGACCAACAGTGCAACGCAGCTTCAATCAGTCTTAAAGAAAGGCAAAGGTCCAGCGTTTCAGAGATTGTGATGGATTGAAAATGGTACGATTGAAGCAATGGGAGGTGATGCCGGCTGCCCGAGAGGTTGCAAGTTGTTCTATTTTGGATGCTAACGATTGAACGCTTTGTAGGAGGTTTTCGAACAAGTCGCGACTTGGCTGCCACTGATTGACATCATTTGAGGCCCTTTCTATCATATGTCGATTCCAGGCATTGCACAATCAGTAGCCTCACGCAGGCTTGGTATTAGCGTTTGTGTTTACGTTTTCACGCTTGCGTTTTATTACGCAAAAACGTAATTTTGCGAATGGGGCAAATTTTGCTGCTATTCTCACATTTTTACGGCTCGTTGGAACACCCAGGTTACACTATGAAAGTCGCGTACAATGATCAGTCCTCTGCCATCTCCAGCACCCACAAGACAATGTCCACCACGCCCTTAGCAAGGACAACGACGACATAGAACAAAAGCTCGTTTTCTGCCAAATCCAGCGCGTTTTCCTGCCACTCCCCTGGCTCCTTAAGCCTGTATGCACTATCCTTGTGTATACGGGGCTGCATTCATGTTGTAATTCTTCTCTCCCAAACTGAATGAAACAATTTTATGTGAGGCTAAATTTACATCGAACCCTCAACTGGTTTTGTTGAAAATGCAATCGAAACACCTGCTATACATGTAATACATGTAACTACTGATAGTAAGTAGCAATCTGAGGTAATGATTAAGTACACTGCATTTCGCAATGCATTGGACCTGCGCTATTCCAGTCCAGAATTTGATCTCTCCCAGGGCATCCCCCGCCCGCCAAAAAATAGGTTCCTGAGTCTGGGATGGCCCAACACACAAGTGGAGCCCCTCTTCTTTACTTCAGGGCACTGGCCAACTTCGATCAGGCTCTAGCGCAACGACCGGCATCCATCAAGATGAACAACCGGCAGAGATGGCGCATGGCTGCCCATCTCGCCATCGCGGATTTGTGGGAATCCCCACCACCGTCCACGGCGACGCAAGGACATATCTGGGATCTGCCATTGCCAACAGGTCTACTGGTGTCTGAAGACTAGCCGCGGAACTGCTGCATGCGCTGAACGCTCTCAGTTCGTTGCCGATCTCCAATTAATGGCGTGCTTGGCGCAAGGAAAACTTAACCACAAAGGGCATCAATCCCACCAAACACGACCAATGGAGGGTGCGGATGCTCCATCGGAGACCCCAGGTGTTGCATAATGGTGCTGCTGCGTTCTGCAATGGCGGCGTCCAAAATCTGTCACAGCAGCGTCCTTTAATTGGTCCACCCACACGGCGACTCAATCCTCATTTTGCAAAAATCAGCGAACATTCTCCACTGCTCCTCGGTTCCTCGCAGTTCGAATCCACTCGGCGATGAGTGGATTCTGACAGTGCGGATATCAGATCACCATCTTCAACCCCAGAATCAGCAGAAAACGCCATTGTTGCGACGCCAACTGCGATGCCAGGTGACACCAACTGATGCCATCGCGGATACTTCCGTGCCATCGCAATCACTGTGTTGGCAACACTTACTGTCGAAATGGCGTCGCAGTTCGCATTGTTCAAAATGTTTTCTACCAGCGCAGGCCACTTTCACTATCAGAAAACTCCATGCTTGCAATGCTAACTGCGATGGAAATTTGACACAAAGCGGCACCATCACTGTGGTTGTCATGGCATAATAGTAGGTGTGATGGCATCAGTCAGTGTCAAATGGCATCGTAGTTGGTATCGACAAAATATCGTTTTCTGCTGATGTTTGATGACACCGTCCCCACCTCCTTGTCCCCGAGCTTGATGAGCGTCTGGTTGCCCTGTTTGATGAACGCCTTCGCCAGCACGGGCTCCAGCACGGGGTCGATCTCCTCCATGACGTCCTGCAGCAGCACCGGCTCCCCGAATTGTATGGCTGCCTCCATCTTCCTCGCCATGTCCGCCATGTTCAGGCTCAGCACCCTCAGCCCGTTGGCGCCCTCCATGTTCTTGATCCACTTGTTGGCCTGCACCTGTGGGACCACGGAGGCCTCAATGCAGAGTCGGACAGCGGTGCACATGAGTGATGGCGAACGCTGGGACAAACACTGGCATACCGTTTTTGTTTGGCAGGGTGGCGACATAGCCCTCGGTGGCCGACACGCAAATACTGGAATTTCATCATCGGTTTCATCATCACCATCAGCATCACGTCATCGTCGCCATCGTCATAGCGAGGGCGAGGAATTAAACAAATAGTTATGAGGAGCGTGGTGATAAATATGGTGTGGTTGGATACTGGGGACATTGTCTTGAAGCGTGGTGAAATGGATATTATTAATTGAGAACATTTACAGTGAGTACTGTTTGATTGATGTGCTTGTCCCGTAGCGCATCTGGTTACGGCTTCGCTTCCCATGGCTGGGAGCGACCGTGTGTGGAGCCCTGATTTCTTCATAATCATCATCAATGATCTCGCAGCTCTTGTGTTGCGAGGTGGTGATAGTACTCGCACTAGGAAAAAAAATCGCCAAATAGCACTTTTGCGAACACACATAAAACACATTTCATCAACGTTCTGCACGCTAAGAACACAAAAATAACACAAACCCGTAAGCTTTGTACACGTTTGAACACGTGTTATTTGGACCTTTTTTTCCTAGTGTCGGTGGCTGGCGCTCAGCCGATGGAACTTCATCATTATTATCCCCATTACCTGGGGGTCCACCATCAGCGGCCACCGCCGGCCCCGGGTCACCATGACCCCGTTCTCCGTGGAAAAGGAGTCAGCCGGGAGGCCCTGTATGTTCCAGTCCCGCACGTCCGAGGGGTTGGCCAGGAACAGCGCGAAGTCGAAGCCCTCCGTGGCGGGGATATTGAGGCCCCTGACCTGCGGCAGCCAGGTGTTGCGCACCAGCTCCAGCCTGAACTCGCTTGGGAAGGGCCCGGCGTAGGACATGAAGGCGGAGGCGATGACGACATCGCCAGGCAGCCTGGACATCTGCTGCTCGAAGTCGGCGATGGATGACTCCCACCTCGTCCTCTCTCCGGCCAGGCCTGCAGGCATGGGGAGTGAGCGAGATTTCGCATTGCTGAGTTACGTGGCAAACACCAGTTGGTGTTTGGCATCGCCAAAATGGCATTGTCAAAATGTCGTTTCTATTGCAGTGGAGACGACATTTCGCGATGCCAACTGCAATGCCATTTGACACAATTTGATGTCACCATACTGCTTCTACGCCACAGCAATCTCTGTGATGGCTTAACTTACTGTCAAATTGGCGTTGCAGTTCGCATCTCAAACAGGTGATTCTGGTAGTGAAAGTGCATACATCGGCGGAAGGCCTGAAAGGCATGCATCCATGGCAAGGGGGAGAATTCGATTCCGCGAGGAATCCTACGAGCTTTGTCTATCGAGTTCCACCGGCGCGCCCACTTTGCGCCATTTCCACATCCCTGTGGTGCTCCGTGCTTGCAAAGCACTCTATGTTTACATGAGCAAACCTCGGCGTTGATAGAACGACAGCTCCAATCTCCTGAAGCCGAAAACTGGAAGTGGCCGTGACAATTCAACAAATCCAGGACGACCCTGACGCAGACAACGGGGGCAAATAGAACACACTCTTACTTCGGCCACCGAACTTCGGCCGCAGCCTAACCCTGAGGCATTCATCGAAGCTAGCGGCCAGACGGCTGCGGCGTGCGCTCACTCACCGGACACCAGCTTCTGGGCACGCTCGAGCTTCCCCTCTAAATCCGACAGCTCATCCTCCAGCTCCTTCTTCTTGGCTGTCGAGGTATCGTATTTGTCCCTCAGCGCCTGGACTTTGGCAAGGACCTCTGCCAACTGATCTTGAGCTGCTTTCAGCGCTGTCTGCTTCTTCCTTAGGTTCTCCTGCGCGGCTTTTAATTTTGCACGCTTGGGAGCGACTTCCTTCGAAACTTTTCCGTAGACTTCCATAGCGCATACCCACATGCACATTCCTGCCGCGCAAGTGGCACATCTGCAGCCAATTATAAACCTCGTACTGGCGATTCATGCGCATTCAAATTTACATGTTGTTTGAGGCTGTTGACTTTAAATACATCCACCAATGCTGGCGGCTGTATTATCACGCATCAACGTTTATTACAGCTATGGCAATCTATCCGGCAGTTTCCAATTCCAAATTCATACTGTCGACCTTCGACAAGACTCAAATTGGAACCAACACTTCCAGTCAGCATACTTACCACAGGCCACCGAAATCCAACAAATTCTGTCAACTCAGATCTCCTATCTGTTTAGTGCATCATCGGCAGAGACAACACAAAACCCTGAGTGTCTGATTCTGAAATGGCTTCAGCTTGGCCATCAAAATTAGGCATTCTATTTTGAATGATTTTTATGCCTCACTGTAGAAGCGGATAGTTGGTACATGAGTGAGACGAACACTGGGGCAAGAAATGGACATACTGTTCTTGTGTGGCTGGGTGGCGACACAGCCCTCGATGGCTGACACGCAGTTAATGGAATTTCATCATCATCATCATCATCATCATCATTATCACCATCATCACCATTATCACCATCATCACCACCATCACCATCATGTTTATGCTGCTGGGAGCGGATTCGAGTTTAGTGAGCCCTATGTAATTAAGAATTCATCATCATCATCACCATCATCATCATCATTGTGAGGGCGAGGAATTGAACAAGTAGCTATAAAGGGGATGGTGCTAGTTGCGATGTGGCTGGACACGGGGGCATGGTGTTAAAATATGGTGAAATGAATACGGAGATAAAGTGAGTGTTAACTGGGAACATTCTAGCAAGAGTTAGTTGATTGGTGTGTCCTGTAACGCATCTGGTTATGGCATTGCTTCCCGTGTCCGGGACCGACCGTGAGACAGCCTTGGTTTCCACCACAATAATAATAACAAAAATAGCAATAATAATAAAATAGTAATAATAATAATAATAATAATGATAAATGTAATTATGGAATTCATCATCGTCATCATCAAACTTTAGCAAGGCCCCGCACACGCACCCTTAGCAGCCGCAGACACCTTGCCGATCACCTCCGCCTTGAAATCGCTGTTGTTGGTGAACTTCGCGATCTTCTTCAGCAGCGAGTCATCCAGCTTGTCCTTGTCGAACTTGGTCAGCTTCTCCATGAAGCTGGCGTCCCCCAGCTGCTTCTTGGCTTCGTCCCACGTGGCGGGCCGCTTCAGGACCGTCATCACGCCGCCGAGCGTCAGCTCCACGAGGGCGGGCGGCTTAGCGTACGCCTTGAGCTCCGACAGGTCCTTTTTCGTGAGCACCTCGAGCGCAGCCTCGGCGGCCTCGAGGGCGGGAAGCGCCTTGTCCAGCTCTCCCTGCACCTGCACGGCTATGGCGTTGGCCTCGTCGGCCTCTTTCCCGATCTTCTGGGCTTCGGCATTCACCTGGACGCACGCCACGGCACCGAGAACTCGGACCTTGTTCGAGCAATGTACATGTAGGCACAAAAGCAAGCTGACAGTTTTGCCCTTGCGTGCTTGGAGCCACAACGAGGGGGTCCGAAGCGAAAACGCTGGACTCAAGATGGCTTTCATACAAGCCTTGTTCTTCTGGGGTGTTATACATTGGTCGTGGTAATGATTATGGATAGTGCACGGCAGTTCGATCACAGTCCTCTTCTTTTGCAAGGTCTCCCGCCGCACTATGCAGGGATCACAACGCGTCCAATCAGGAGCAATTCCGCTGCGCTGGAGCAAATCTGCCTCATTCGCGAGACGGATTTCCGTCCTTGAACCGTCGTGAATGGTTGACAATGATCAAAACATGAGACGGAAGATGTCTTTCCCCTTTTGACGAGTTGGTTACTCGCCTGCTTCTCCTGCTCGTCCGCAACCCTCTTGTCCTGCACGATCTCCACTAGCAACTCCTCGCAGTCCGTCTTGGCTTGAGCCACCACCACCTTTTTGTCCTCGCACACAACCTGCATGTCTGCCACCTGCACGGACGTCTCTGACAGCTTCAACAGCCCGCCTTTCAGCTTGGTGGCCTTGCCGCCAATCTCCGCCCGCTTCTCGGACAGCAGGCCGCGGTAGCCACGAACGGTCTCGAGGTAGTTTGTGGGAGTCACGTAGTTGTGGCGCCTCAGCTCCTCCAGCATCTTCTTTGACATTGTCTCCACGGATTGATGGGCCGTCACGAACACCTTCAGGGCAATAATGGATATAACGTTTCGATTGTGTGCTCAAAAATTTGGCGATGCTTCAAAGGCGTGTCGTTGATGCAGACATGTGCTCGCATCCTGAACAGCACTAAGCTCTGAAAAACAAAGGGAGTTGCTCCTTCAATTTCAGCAATGGCGGTGAGTCCATGCGCTAAATAACTTCGAGTACTCATTTCCGAAATGACCATAGCTACCATGCCCGTGCGCAACGCACCTCATCTGCAAGCAAATTATACCAGAATCCAGCCTCAGGACCACAGTACACGAAGGGAAACACAGAACAGCGCCCAGTAGATTATCATCTGGAATGCAGGTGTTTTACTTCATTTGTGCTTGCCAAAAGAGAATGTGATTTTCTTGATTACCACAACTTGGCGTAAGGCAGGTGGTGATTGCCCTGCGTTGCCGCTGTTCATGCACTGAACAGATGCACATGGGTTTCCTACCACTGGATGGTCCATGCAGTTCAGTACAGAATCACGACAAACCCCACATACTAGACGTGTGTTAAGTGTGCAGGCGCATCCGCATTTCGAGCCGTGCTCAAGCTGCTCATCGATCAATCCTGTTTCCGTCGTTTCCTTGCCTTGCAAATGCTGTCCATGACTTCCGGAGAGCCCAGGTTCTCCTCCTCCAGCTGCTTAGCCGCCACCTCGTACAGCGCATCCGATGGCCACTCCGTGAACCAGTCGATGGTGGTGCAGTTGACGAGGCCGGGGAACATACGGCACCTCTCGCGGAAGGCGACACCCACGGGGCTCAGGCACAGCACGACGTGCAGGTTGGTGCGCACGCGCTCCAGGAAGAAGTCGTACAGGCCTGTCATGGTCTCGCCGTAGCCCGCCTGTTTGTGAAAATCAGCATGCAGGATTTCGGCGTACTTACCAATGTTTGTTTATTCGATTGGTAATGTTTGAGGTGCAAGAGATAGTTACTTTTAAAGTGTTTCAGCTGCAGGATTTTTCCATTTGAGTTGCGGAATTTCTGTAGAATGTTTCATGGTCGTTTCATCTCGCTTTGTTCGCAATTGCGGTTTCGCAGGCGCAAGCTGATTGCTTGCACGCCTGCCAGCGTTACATCATAAATCCTGTTAATTTGTTGGAAACCGCGTTTCAACAGTCGACGACGTGCGGGAATTGGGGCCAAGTCTGTCACCAACGCGCTTTTCAATGCTCACTTTCTTACTAGCTTCAATTCATCTATCCAAATGGAAACTAAAGTGAAACCATGCCAACATGTTGTTGTGGCAGTTCCCGCCAGTGACAAGGGAACGAGCTACGAAGCCCAAGCCGCTATCACAGGAACATTGCCGTTCACGCTGCACACCGAGCGGTTTCTGAAACACGCAGAGGTAGTTAGACTTGACATGCATTACAGAAATACCCATTGAGACTTCGTGGGGCTAATCAAGAATAATACGTCCAACTGTTGCGGTGCTGATACCGGCGCATGGAATTCTGCACAGCATGCGCATGCCGCACACCTCACGAAAAGTGGAACATTGTGCCCATTTGTTTCCATGTCTGTGGACATCCACGTTGCGACTGCCTCCCGAGGTCGGCCGGCACAGCACCCTGGCGGTTGCAATGACGACATGATACGCCCACTGATCGCACTGCCTGAGGCGATTGCAAAGACATTTGATGAAAAACACGTCATATGGTGCTCCAAAGACATGAGCGCTATTGTGTATTTTGGCCCAGGTCCCGAGCAGCAGCTGTCCCTTGCCTGTTTTGCAGCGGCCCTGACTTCGTCCAGCACGCCCGTTATTTCGTCTTTCCCAAACAGATTAGGGACCTCTCCAGAAGTCAGGATGTTGTTGACGTCTTCCAAGAACGTTTCCACGACGATCTGCGTCTCGTCGAAGAGGAAAGTCGTTGGCTTGTTGGCGCACCCCGCCATCCTGTACAGGCCCTTCAAGTCCTCGTGGAATTCGACCTACCCGAGGCAGCAGATGGAGCTACAATTATAACTAAATCACTCGACACAAGTCTTGACGTCAATTGCCTTCAAGCAATAGGTGAAGCTCAGGGCGCTTTCGGCCGAGAACCGCCAGATAAAACACAAGTGACGCATCAATTTCAGGGATACGGAATACTCGGTGTTTTTGACATACTTGAAAATGACCTCCACAGTAACGGCAGGCGAGCTCAATCAATAACGTTGCTTGCAGCAAAGCCCAGCAAGGCCATTTCAGTTCAGGCGCGTTTTTTTCCTATCTAGGACGCTCTACGACGCTCCAGGTTGGCGTGTCCCGCGCACCTGTCTGTAGTTCTTGCCGATCTCGATGCTAAAGCACTTGGCCTCCGCGACGTACGTGGCCAACCTCGCCAGGCTCTTCCTCCCGCTGCCACCGACTCCCACCAGCAGGGCGTTGCCCCGCGGCTGAGTGATTATGCGGTGGATGCGACACACGTGGTGCAGAGCGTCTCTGAACAGCACCAAGTCCATGGCATTGTTTCCCGGCTCCAGTCCGTAGTCTTCCAGCTTTTCAGACAGAAATTCCTGCCCACACACGACAAGGCGCCGCGGTTACCCTTTTTCCAGCGCCGGGCATTTTTTCATCTTCACTTCATTCTTAAATTGATTTCTGCTTCTAATTCTCATGCACTTCTTTAAATAAGAAATGCATGAATATTGAAAGAATCAATGTTACAAATTTCGCAGAATGTTTATGTACATCATTCCGCGTTGCTGTGCCCCTGGAGGCCAGTTTCCTGTTTTGCCACCAGAGCATGGGAGCCACGAACATGGGCAATTCGAAATACTGCCGAATACTATTGATATCGGCCGTATTTCAAATTTTCAAAGATTGTAAATTGGTAGTCCTAAACCAGCGCGAATCGCAATTGACTCTTTGGACCGATGCAGTCCCAGGCAATGGCGAACTTCCTATTGCTCCCGTTCGCCTGCTGCAGGCAACACTAGGAAAGAAGGGCCAAACAACACATGTTCAAACGTGCACAAAGTTTACGGGTGTGTTATTTTTGTGTTCTTAGCGTGCACAGCTTTGATGAAATGTGTTTTAGGTGTGTTCGTAAAAGTGTTATTTGGTCCTTTTGTTGCGAGTGCAACTTACACCATTTCTCATGCTGCCCTCTTCCCCCACTCCTCTATGAAGAGACGCGTCGCAGCGCCACCCGTCAGCAAAGCACCGTGCAGGCCCGAATTCACCCGCCAACAAGCCTCACCTTGAGCGCGTTCATATCCGACACGGGCTCATACGGGTGGTTGTCAACCTGGCGCATGAACGACACAAACGGCGGCACATCTCCGCCCTCGAACACGGAGTCCCACTCGGTGCCGAAGATGCTGTTCAGCTTCTGGTCCAGCTGCGTCCTCAGCCACACCTTGTCCGTCGCGTCCCACATGCGGTCGCCGATGATGCGGAACGTCTCGTGGCACCACAGCTGCAGCATGGCCTCCCGGGAGTCGTAGAAGGTCTTGGTGGCCTGCATGGAGCCCTGGATGATTTTGGCCATGTCTCGCGTGTTGAACAGGTAGTGGCTCTTCGATGGCGTGGGCAGCAGCTCCAGGCAGACGGACCTGCAAACAATGGCCTTGTGTTTCTCCGCCTCGCGAAGGCACTTTCAAAGGCAAAGGCATGCAACATGCATATTGTGTATTTCAAGTCCACATGTTGATGCACCATATTACCACTCACGAATGCTAAGCATTACTAGTACTTAGTGCTTATCATCGTACTTCAAGTACGTACTTTGCTCACCGGGGCGTTCGCGGTAGAATGCCAAGTTGAGGCGCAGTCACAATGACCGCCAAGCGTCGCTGTTCCCGTCCATTTGTCGATTAACATATGCCAGCTCGCGGCTTCCGCAAAGCCTAGATCAAACGTCGAATTTGGTTACAGATTCTGCTACAAGGGAATCGCGTAAAGTAAAAGGGTTGGCTGCAAAGACCAGCGCCCGTCACCTGTAGATTTCGATGGTGGCCTGAACGAGTTGGTCCCCCATGGGCTTGATCTCGTTGTCGAAATCCGCCAACTTTCCGTTCAGCAGCGTCCCGTAGATCCGCCTCAACTGCGCGTCGTTCGGCGACGTCACGTTGATGGCGCTGAAGCACGACTGTATGCGCTGGCTGAAGGGGTTGCGACCTCCCCCGGGGGGGGCCATCGCCGCCAGCAGCTGCATGTCCTTCACCCACTTCGCCTCGCAGCGCTCCCGGTCGTACCAGAAGCCAGAGTCCACCCACAGCTTCAGGAGTTCGAGTGGGGGAATGAAGCCGAACACGCTCTTCTCCGGCATGTTGAGGTCGTCGATGAACGTCACCAGTTTTTTACCTCCAACGGGAGCGAACACGCCTTTGGTGCGTTTCTCCAGCTTGCCCTCGATCGTGGCCTGAGATTGCGGCACGCGAAATACGCGATTGAGGCATTGCGAGAGACGGGCGGCTCTGACGCGATCACAGAGTTCGAATCACGGCCAGGAGCGCCTGGCGACATGCAATGCCCACAGCGACTCAACGCACTGGATTATCCAATGAACCCGATGTCTAAAAACTTGGCATTGCAATCGGTCCTACATAGTTCATTTTGGCTGTTAATTCATTGTATTTATTCTATTCATCATGTTACATTACACTATCTGTTCACTATGATTACTATCCATTGCTGATTGCTGCACTATGATATTATTTTATACAATGCACTTATTATGCGCTTCGCACTAGATTTCGAAAAGGGCAGTATTTCAACCATGAGTGGCAATCCCTGGAGATACATCACTGGTGGAGCCCTCCCCTGTCGACGCCACGCCACCGCCCTCCCGCCGCACCTGAAGCGAGTTCGAGGACGTCTGCGCCGAAAAGTTGATGACCATGAAGGAGTAGCTGTCGTGCAGGGAGTCCAGCACAGACTGCACCAGCATCGTCTTGCCGTTTCCGACGTTGCCGACGACCAGCCCGTGCTGGCCTATTGCCACCAGGCCGCAGATGACGTACTTGTTGCGGATGGTGTCCACGGTGGGCACCAGGATCTTTGAGAAGGGCAGGTGGGCGGGGGGTTTGTAGGCGCTGGGCAGCCGCGAGTCCCACGTAGCCCAGGTGCGGTTCTTGGGGTCCACTAAGTACTCGAAGACCGTGTCGGCGCTGGGGTAGCGCGTGTCCAGGTCTCGCATGAAGGCGTCGAAGCTGGGCAGGGACAAGCGCATTTGGTGCTGCTGTAACTAGAGCTGATTGAGCATTACTAATAGCTGGGCGCAAAAAAGGGGGGAAGAGGCATTAGGAATTGCATTAAGGACAATGATGAACGGACTGGATACGTGGGACAGAACTCCTGTTGCCCGTTTTCTCGGCTGTAAGCCATGGCCGTGGACTCGAGTCTACGGTCCCCAGTCAGGGATCGCCACCCCTCGACCCTGCCCGCCTTCACCAGTGCAGTCAAGCAAGTGACGATGTGGTGGTTCAATGATTCGTCATCAGTATTGGGGAGGGGCTGTGGGGCGATGGGATCGCAGCAAAGTGCCATCCACAAACATAAGATGGTTGAAGCTTACTTGGCTGCGATTCAAAGAAACCTAAATCTTAACAACGGCAACTAAAAACTTGCATGCAGGAACAAGCGTGCTTGGCGTCACACGAAGGTTTCAACCTGCAGAGTTACCTAATTAGTCAAGCATGTCAAGATGTTGCGGTTCACTTATTCTTTACCCGGGGCTGTTGATTGAGGAATGGCTGGGGTTCGATTAGATTGCATCAGAGCGCTATCAGCGAAATGCGGCGGTTGATTCCTGCAATGGTTGTAGCTTCGAAGAAATTTCAATCCTAAAACATGGTGACAAAAATCGCGCTTGCATCGCGCGATGACGGTCCTTGTAGCATGGCGCTGCTGATATGGTGGCTGCCATTCGGAGAATCGGGAGTTCGCACCGGTAGAAAACGGCATGATTGCGATGCCAACTGCGACGCCATTTGACACAAATTAACGCCATCGCAGCCGCCTTTATGCCGTCGCAATGTGACGGCATCACTTTGTGTCAAAATGGCATCGCAGTTGGCATCGCAAACATGCCGTTTTCTGCTAGTGTCGCCGATGTAACAGTCTCCAACCTTGACCGCTGGGTAACAATGTTTGTGCGGATAAGAAATCGGCATGTACATTTGCCCACAATGTGTCTGACTGGAGGCCCATGACGTCACGACGCTTGCAAAACGCGCCCATCTTAAGAACTTGCTTTCCATGCATGGGCAGTTCGCATCGTGCACTCATCGCGCAACTGCATTGACGCGGGGCCAGAAGGAGTCAATTCAGCTGCGCTTTTATATCCACTTCCCGCCGTTGCAATCGAAATTATGGCGATGTTCGTTTTTTTAAAGTAAAATCTCAACCATGCAGGAAACAAACGGGAAATTCAACACAGCGTCAGGTCGATGCGCGTTTCTACCTTTTTCTGCTGCCCTCATCCAGAGGGCCGCCAAGGCCCCAGATGATGGAGAACAGGAACCAGAGCTCTATCATCAGCGGGTAGTGTTCGGCCTCTTCTGGATTTGCCCCGTTCTCGGGCACCGCAAAGTGATCGAACAGCTTCGTGAAGGTTCGAACGAGGCTCAGCCGGTCGCAGGGAACTAGGTCCTAACAGTTCGCAACAACCATGGCAACAACACAGGTCAATGTCAAATGCTGAAAAAATGTGGTGAACAGAAACATGGCGCAAAAGATAAGGTAATTCACCAGTATTTCGAGGACATAAGTACTACATCAAGGTGTGAAAACTGTTCCACGTGCCACCAAACTCACACGCTGGCAAGGGTACTGTGCCCATGGGTGAAGACTTGTGGAAACTCGTTGCACATGTTCGCTTCAAATTTGAAGCCGGGACTGCTGGGAAGGTGGCCACAGCTTTAGACTTACGGCAGCCTTCCCGGCAGTGCAAGTACCTTTCTAGCAGACATGCAGCAGTCTCAGCACATCCCTGCACGGCATGTCAGCGCTTTTAATCTGTGCTAGGAGTGGTGGATCATGCACTATTTAAGTTTCCGCGAGCATTCTCCAGCAGCCTGTTTCTACGCGATCGAATTCGAGAATACAATCATGATATGGTCAATGTCAATTACCCTGCAATTCATCCTCTTGTGCTCCAGGACCGCCTCCATGTATTTGTCTATCAACCTCCACAGCGTTTCCACAAGCACCGTATTCGATTTTTTGGCCATCCACGACTGCACGAACGGCTTCCATCCCAGGTCCTCCACGTTCAAATATATCATTCCCGCTCGGCTGACAGTGGCCGGAGATGCCTGCGACAAATCCTCTACCTCGAATAGGATCGACACCTACGGCAGCACATATCATAAACATCAAAAGCTCTGCCGTGCACGCATTTGTAAATGTTGCCGTGGCAGATGACGTCGTCATCGAATATGGGAAACAGCTGACGTCAGGGCGCTGTTCTACCCGGCGCTCACGTCCTTTCACCATCAAATTTGTCGCGGAATGGACACAATTACCTATTGGCACTTGGAAGCTATTTTCTGGATCTGAAGTTTACTATTCCATGGCTTTGCATTTATTCCTTCCACACCCCGTTTCCCGCGAATTGTATAGAGGGCTTCAGCGAGACAGGGTTCCAATTCCCAGATAGCGAGCACGACATCTCAGGCGCCAGTTGATTTAGAGATTCACAAGCGAATTTTAGTTTCGGATTGAAGCGCCCATTAAATTCCCATCGGTGATAACATAGAATCTTGTGGCCCGTCACGGTGCCGACTTGTTCCCAGCATCGCCTTGCAGGTGCGAGGCTTCGCTTTGCCATTCGACCGCTGCAAAGGTACAATAGAGCACACAATACCAAATACCAAATACCACAGAGCACACAAAGAGCTGCAGTCACCTGCGGACTCATCGATATGCGCTCCCCGCTCAAAAGGGTGAGCAACTTGTTGTCATCCAGGAGCGTGTTCATGGACTCGATCCACAACGTGTCCACTGGTCCGTCGAACAGAATCCACTTTTGGTCCGGACTGTCGTCCTTGCAGACTGAGCGCATGATGCGAGCGAGAATGCCGTCTTGCCACTCGTGGGTACCTGGGTCGAAGCTCCCATATATTTCGTCGTTCGATAAGGCCAGGGGATTGATGATGTGCACATGCACCTGACACAGTCGACATCACATCTTTCGATTTCACATATAAATGAATGAATGAATGAATGAATGAATGAATGAATGAATGAATGAATGAATGAATGAATGAATGAATGAATGACATCCAATTACAGATCAACCAATACAAATGTACCAGTGTCACGTGTACATTTGCTTCACACACACAGCGACGTTGCGCATCACTGCTGATGCCCTTTGCCCACCACTCACTCATGTCCAGATGCTCTGTTCACATACAAGTGCCTTCCCAATTTCAGTATTTGACCTTTTATACGTCAAATTGCCTAAGCAAGCGGTATTTAATTTTAACTGCCGTAATTTGATTGAGCACAGTCCTGATACAAACCCGACTCTGTTGTTTGGTGCACTTGCTATTTGTCTTCATCTGCTGCCATTCTGTGCACCTGCTGTGCAACACGCATGATCGGTATTTCTAGAGAAACGCACCAAATTTTCATTGACCGAGACTTACCTCATTGTGCACAAGGCACATTTTCCTGGCAAGCAGTAGATGGATGAACGGGGGACAAGCAAACGCCCTCAATGTGTATGCCACCATCTTTCTAGGTATGTATCTGCAGTGTCTTGGTTACAAGATGAAGTGAACACACTGGCTGCAAAAATCAGCGCAGTGTCTCGTACAGAAGATATATCTGGGTATCTAAGATATCGTATATACGAGACAATGAATTTATGACACCCACTTTCTGATACGTTTCCTCATCCGGAAATTGTTTCTTCAGCTTCGCCATTGCCTTTTGCAGGCACTTCCACGCTTCCGTCTTCCCGGAGCCAGTCTTCCCAACGATCATGTTCCCATGGCGCGCTACTTTGCAGTCGAATATCTGTACAATCTTCACGACATACTCCGGTACCACCTGCATGTGCGAGATGAGAGCACGGGCTGAGCATCAATGGCCAACTACATGCATGTGGTTGAATTGCAGCGAAGTGACACCGACCAGTCTGCAGCCTTATCTGATCTTCCTCGCCAAATGCAGGAATCTGATGCGTGGTGATTCAGGTACACCTGAGATTTGTCTGCTTTTTATAGATATGCAGCCCAATCTGTTGGTTATAAGCGCCCACTGAGATGCTAGCGGTGAGATGGACATTCTGGAGGTTGCATAATTCGCATTCTGTTCGCCGGCGCATGTTTCGTTTGGCGAAACAACGTGATACGTTCATGTACGGGTTCAGTCCACTAGCAAAAATAAGGACCAAATAACACATTTGCAAGCGCATAAAAATGCATTTATCAATTTTCTGCACACTAAGAACTAAAGAATGACCCAAACCCGTACACGTTTGAACACGTGTTGTTTAGCCCTTTTCTTCCTATTGGTCGCTTCGTATGGTTTCAACAAATGGGACCAACTGCTCAACTTTTCGCCTTCGCATCCTTTAGCATCATCTTGGTGTATCTTAGAGTTTATGCAATCGCGTTCGGAAAATTTGAATGCGGGATCATGCCCCATATCTCATTGTCGCTGAGTCGTCACTGTAAGATACTGAAGTGCACGAAATCAAAAGGATTACAGAACAATTTTGCAATATCCCCATCCATACCAGTTGCTGACCGCATTCGACATTTAACAATGGCGCTGGCATTGGCCTTGTTTTCAGAGCATTGCATGCGCACCAATGAAAACATCTGTGTAACTTGCTCTCCGCATCACGGAGAATTGTCACCTGAAGATTGCTTTCGATCAAAGATTCTTCAATGGCTTTTCTGAGGGGACCGCCGTCGTTTGCCGGCAGCTCCACTCCCGGGAACAGGTCCGACAGAAGTGCCATGAACAGGGGAAGGTCCAAGTACACAAGTTTCGGCTTAATGAGATCCAGCATGGTTCTGTACATTATCGCCTCTTCGTTGTTGTCCGGAAAGGCCCTCTTCAGCGCCCCAGCTGCGCGGGCGATTGGGATGACGAAGGACCTAACCACGGTTTGATATTAACAGCCTGAACCAAATGAACCGATAAACCTGAAGAAACACTGAACACCCTAAGCCCAGAAATGACCATCAAGGCCCTCACGACCTTCAAGACTTCATATTCAGAAATAGAGAGTATTGAACATTGGTGGCATGTTCCACGCTTTCCCAGAGGAACGCCGCTACTGTGTCGCAAGCTTTCTTCCTTGGTCGACGCTCAGTGCCTGCTGGTCTCAGTATCACATTTATGTCTATTGCGTCGGGTCAATGCGGCGGTACGGATGAAAGGCATGTGGCTCAATTGTAGTTTTAGGTGTTCCTTTTGTCTAAGTGGTGACATATCTGCTTGAGTAAGTACTGGGAACGCGTGGTGAATCCGAGTTCTATTAGGATCGACCTAGTGGCCAGACTGCTGTCAGAGAACGCGGTGAGCTAGATTTGACTCAGCAACAACGAAGACCAATGACAATCAAAGTGCGCACATAGTTTATGCTCGAAAACAGGTTACCTACAACTGAACTACGTAAACCGTGCAGCTCATCACGAATCGATCTTGGGAGCATCGGCGCACATTTCATATCTGTCTGATGTGTTATGTGGCGCGTCTGATGCTCGTGATTCATACACTTCTGAAAATCTACATGTAGGGATCGAGTTTATGTAGGCGACGCATGTATGTGCAGCGGCACAAGAGGACAGCTTCAATACCCGACGCCCAACTCACCGTAGTCCATAGTCGTAGTGATCCTGCTTGGATAGCTGCTGCTGAGACAGCTCCATGATGGCGATCATCTTCTTTGCGAGGATCTTGGCCATCGAGAAGCCCTCCGAGAACATCATGATCTCAGCGATCAAGGTGAAGTCAGGCACCATCATGGACACTGGGCGCACAATGGCTTTGAGATTGTCCGGCAGCTCGGACCGCCCCGCATATCCCGGGTTCATGGTGACGAATATTCCGCACGTCGGGATGAGCCGTATTTCCTGCCCAAGGAAGACGAACGTCTTTCTGCTCTCTTTTATGGCCTGGAGACACACGAGCACAGAAATTTGTGGGTGGCAATGGTGGTGAGTACAGTGGCCAGCACCCCCAACACCTTAGCAGCGCTTTGAAGATACGCTCACATGCAAGTCTCGCTCATCCAATCTTAATAAGAGGTAACATAGCAGGGAAGTTTATTCTCCTTTATGCAGTGTGCAATGCGTGCCATTTGGCAAAGTTTCCTTTCGTTTTGTAGGGGTTGAGAGAAACTGACTACTAGGCAAGTGCGCCCTTGACCGCCGTGAAGTCCAAGAAAAACACTGATGCAAGGAAAAATTATGTTTCTGCTCGTTGCTCATTTAATGTATGCATTTTGCTATTCTAAACTTTGCCTATTGCTAAAAACACATGGTTCAGTGCCGTTATTACATGTTGGCGGCTTGCCTGGGTGCCATTCAAACGTCATTTAAGGTCAATTGCACGGAATGTGCATGTGATCAAGCTTAAAGATTGTCGATGTTGCAATGAGTGTAGCAGGATTTTGTGCATGGAGGAACTTTGTTAATATGTTTTGCAAAACCTGGTTGGGAACTACCACCACCTACAATGGACAGAATGCTCCGGGTATCCTTTCCAGCTTTGGTCTGGTTGCCCATGCACTTAAAAACCCCATCTTTATTCATATTTACTCCACAAATGCGATGACTTCTAATGCAACAGTGGTGACACACATAAACCTTTCGCTGAACCTTCAAACCATTGCGCTGGGCGGCACCGAGATCGGCGAATATTTGCCAGTTGGTGAGTGCATCCACTGCCTCTGCCCTGTCACTGGCACGTGCACTGCTCCAAGTGTCGGGTTCTTTATCTTGCGCAGAGACGCGAACTTCAGTCACAATTCGCAATACTGCAGTATAGCGATATTGCTATACTGCAACATGACAGTGTGTTAATACACGACTCGAGTGGATCCATACTTGCATGACAGTTGCGATTTGGGTTGCAACCACGGACAGGACCTCCACTTCGATTCGGTTGAACTCGTCAAGGCAGGCCCACGCCCCGGTCTGCGCGAGGCCGCTGAACATCTTTCCTGTCATCTTGTAGTCAACGCCATCGCTGCAGTTGAACACGATGACATATCGCGCCAGCGCCTTTCCAAAATCCTGCATTGATGAATGAATGAATTATTTAATTAACCAATTCATTAAAATCTTTAAAGGGAACATGAAAAATCCTGCCTCGAAGCGATGCTTAATTATCAGATAATGCATGACTAATAGAGACCATTGCTTTCAAAGAAAATGGGATAGGTAATGATTCAGTCCCTGGAGCCGACTTTCGGATGGAGAAGACAAAGTTCTGTAGTATTCTGATCGAGGACTCGTTGTTGCCGGGTTTGACAGAGGGCGGTTACGAGCCGTTACTGTGCCACTGGCGGCACCAGTGGCTGGCAAATGACCAGTAAAGATCACCATGGTGACTTCCATTCCACGAAGCACGCCTCTCAACTCCCTACACTTCTATCTTCTCCCCACTGCAGTCGGGATAGCATTAATTCAATTATTATAGGCACGCATGCCTGCCTTGACTGTCTCAGTTTTCCCCGTTCCCGCAGGCCCAAGCGGGTTTCCTCCTCGGCGGGTAAACAGGGCCGCCCCCAGCGTCATGTAACACCTGAGAAAAGTCCACAAACGTTTGTGCTCGCCGAGGCGCCCCGAATACATCCCAGCCAAGTTCATCCTTACCATAGCGCACTCTGACGCAGTTGTAGTCTTACCCATGTAATGGAAACATTTTTGCGAGCAATGTGCCTGTGCAGAATCCTGTTTAAATGCAAAGGCCACGCCCCGATCCTGGCCCTTGACACGGCCAGGCGCAGCTTCAGTGAGAATTCCGACCTGCGCTTCAACTACTCATTTGTGCAGGATTCGTTGACGAGGAGGAACCCCAACCGTAAAATGCGTGATTAATTTCCATCATTTTTTGGCTTCAAAGCTTATTGAGTGTCCATATAAATGTCCGCATAATGTCCATTTATTTCCGACAGCTCTAATGCACTGGAGCGGCAAATCAGTACCGTTTATCAGCCAGTTGTATCACATTCAATGAGAATGCAACATAAACAACCGTTGCAGCAGAGATACTTTTTGCCGTGCAAATTTGACCAACAAACGCCGATTCCGACGTTTGCAGGAAGCTAGAGGCGAAGGTCAGGAAAAAGAGAGTGGAGATACTGAAATTCCAAAGAGATCATTCACCTGTCCGTCAGGGGCGTCATCACCAACCGTCCATTGTTGCCCTGGTACTCGTAGCCGTACACGAATACCGACAGCACCTGCTTGACGATGCAGTCGTTCTTATCCTTGTCCCAATAGAACCTCAGCTGGCCGACCCAGTCGAAATCGGCCGTAGAAGAACACCCAACCTTTCCCAGCT
Source organism: Ostreobium quekettii (assembly GCA_905146915.1). Lineage (NCBI taxonomy): Eukaryota > Viridiplantae > Chlorophyta > Ulvophyceae > Bryopsidales > Ostreobiaceae > Ostreobium > Ostreobium quekettii. Next base: position 8,830 of record CAJHUC010002426.1, on the reverse strand, counting down.
TCTCAATGACGTCACGCGCATGCACCTCGATTGTAATGAGCGACACCACCTTGTTCCGCTCGATCTTGGACAGGCGGGAGCGCGTGACGGTGGTGAGCTTGCTCAGATAACTCAGCCACTTCTTCTTGAGCTGCCTGAGGGCCTTTTTGGCGGCGTCCGCATCCTGAAGGGCCTTTTCGCATTCCGAGGTCCACAGGATTTGGCCAGCTGTTATGATCAGCTGACCTTGTGTATCCTTCACCCATTTTTCCTTTTTCATGCCTGGAAATCCGGAAGGCCAAGTATCAGCTGCTGAGCAGAAGTTTCGGTTTTCCGAAGCAGCAGCCGTGCGCCACGAAAAGCGCGAGCACCCAGCAGTTATCGAAAGCATGTACAAAAAAGCGTAAACAGAGAAACAGCCATTTTTACGGCAACATTTACGCATACTTACGGCTCGTCGACACGCCCAGATTACATGATGATGTCCCAAACAATGATGAGTTCTCAGAGCGCTGGCAACGCAGCGCCCTCCTCGCCCTCGGCAAGGAGAACTACGTCGTCGAGCAAAAGGTCTTTTTCTGGATATTTCAGCTCATCTAGCTTCCCCTGCCCGGCCACCTTGAGTCGGTATGTACTGTCTTTAAGTACGCAGCGTTCATTCTTAGCCATTTTTACGCCTATTTTCGCGTAAAAACGTAAAAACCATTTTAGCACGTAAATAGCCGTAAATAGAAACGCGTTTACGCCGTAAAGACCAAGCCTGGCTCTCCGGTTGATCCACAGCTATGCCAGCGGTGGGTTTAACTCGCAACTCTGTTAAATACTCAACCCTTCCGCATCAGAAATTTTCACCGTTACGGTTTTTGCTCTGCATTTTGCTTTTCAGAGCGTTGTTTCTATTTGTTTTGCGTTGCCCCGCACAGAAAGGCCAAGATTTGCGTTACTATTTATATTATTCTCTCAGCAAAAAAAAACGAGTGTTACGTTACTATGCGGAAGGCTTTAATGTTGTGCAGTATACGGAAACTCTCAAATGATCACCTTCCAGGATCTAAAGGACATGCATTCCGCGACTGTGGCATTGGTGTTGTGCGTACTCTTTGAATCTTCAAGGGCCTTGTAGAGATGTTTCTTTGTCGTCTGGAACATGGCTGCCTCGGCGCTGTTCAGCCACTCCTCCGGCCGACCCTCGGTCAGGATGGGAGCAACGAAGGGAAGGTACTCTCCGTCGGGCGAAAACACACCGGTGCTCTCGTAATTCATGCGTCCGTCAGTTCCAGGCAAATGCATCTCCAGTTTCTTGATGCCTGCATACCAAGAACGCATTCAACACTTACTTCGCAAGAAGATGAAGCGCAACGCACGGGACATGGGCAGCTTTCAGCGGCAAACGTTCTACCAAGAGACATTACTGAAGGCGCCACATATGGGTGGGGAATCACAGCAGAATTGTGCTTTCCCCACTGATGCCCACTGCGTGGCTCAACCCTGCACGGCTCGGGAAGACCTCGTGCTTGACAGCATCCTGAAAATCAACCTGCACTTTCCGCTCTTTCTCACGCAGCGAAGTCCCCACACAATCGATTGGTAATTGCTGGCGAAAATATCCCCAGGAGCGTATTGCAAAATTGCACATTACAGTAAACGACCACATTCTGCCCCAACGGGAAGTGCATTGTTGATGTACAGATACAAATTTGCCCAGTGTGTCCTGGTTCACATGCAGGGGGAGATTGCATCAGTGGACTATATGTTCGGAATCAGTTCTGGGTAGGTCTGAGGACCTCCAGACAGGTTTGTACCAGCTTTAAAATCAGTAGAATAGCTGAAAGTGGTAACTTGTTTAATATTTTGGCCAATTTTAGGAACAAGTCATGAGTTGTTTCCAGCTGATCCGTGGCGTTTTTGGATATCTTTCCTCTTATGTCGATTTTGTTGCAATTACGTAAGCTCTTAGCGTCACAGCGCCCCCCCCCCGACTCCCTAGCGTCAATTTGAATCGGCATAGTGTCTTCCCTAGGAAAAATGTATATGTAACTTTACTCCTTGTGGCATAAATTGTGTGGGCCCTGTCCATAAATGTACACAAATGCGTTCCACGGCAACGGCTTTTCCAGAACAAAATTTCGCCAAGTGAAGCTCAGAACCTTCAAAACACTTCTTCAGGTGCGACTGGACGTTCATGGGGTCCTTCGCCTGGCCCAGGATCTCCAGCAGGTCGTCGCTGGACAGGAAGTAGAAGCGCGGGAACTGCTGCCGCTTGCTCTCAAGGTAGTTCTCCAGCGACTTCTGGATCTTCTCCAGTTTGGCGTCCATGTCGTTGAAGGTCTCCAGGATGCCCGGCAGGGAGCACGCCGCCGTGACCAGGCTGGCATCCCTCAGTTTCTTCATGGAGGCCATGAATGTCTGGTGGACTTCCTCGAAGAGCAGGGACTCCTGGGGCAGCTGTTTTTGAATGTCCTCGGAGCCGATGAAGATATTCTCCAGGTACATCCAGTTGCGTTGCACCTGTGCATGATGGATCATCTTTGTGAACATTGTGAACAATTGAAACTGTTGCTTGGTGAATCTGGATGCTTGTGTCCCTTGAGTTGTGTCTATGGTTTCGATGGGTGCCAGTTGCGCCATGAAACAGTCAGCTGATGTTCTCTGAGCAGAACGGGATAAAAGCCCAATCGGGGCCCAACATCGTCTAAACATCTTTCAACTGCAAATAACTGTGAGAAGGCTCACACAACTGAACTACAGACACTTTTGTTTCGAAATCCTTGGCCAGAAGCCTGTCGTTAAAATTTCATCAACTATGAGCTTAGAGATGGCCCAATACCTGGAGTATGATTTCGATCATCTCGGACACCAGGGAAAGCAGCTGCTCCCAATGCGTGATGTCTTTTTCGAACACAACGAAAAAGCGTGACGCCTTCATGGTGGACAGTGTAACGGCGTTGTCTTCCAGCGAGGCAAACACGTCCTCTGTGCTACGCAGCTTGCAGGTCTGCTTGTACTCCGCCATATCCAGGTGAAGTTCCGCCCACACCTCGCTTATGGCCTGGCAACAGCTGATGTGTGCTCATTCACGCAACAACTGGAATATTCGAGGAACGCACTCGCCTCTACACTAGAAGCAATGCTGTTGAAGCAGGGCTTCCATTTAATTAGGGAAGGTCGGTGACAACATCATTGTCGTTTCATGTATCAAGCAAACGAAATCGAAACTTACGCCTTTCCATAATAATTTTGAACGAAGCAATGGTGACCATTCCATCAGCTGGTCACGTTATCCAATAATAATAACAAGATCAATTGGTTGCACAGATTGCCAAAGATACACCACAAAAAATCCACTATTGCCCAATAAGGGAAGACGCTATGTCGATTTTGGTACGTTTAGCATCAGTTTGACGTTAAGCCCAGGAGCCCCCACCCACAGACCCCAACCCATCCCCTGGCGTCAATACTTATGTCGATGCCAGGATGACTCAACAACCTTACATAACAGCGATGGACAATTTCGAGGCGTTTTCAAGGAACGTAAACAGCCAGAATTGCGGCGATTGTAATGCGCTGAAAAACTGGATGGCACAGGCGAATTCGGGTGGCTATGGCAGCTCCGATGGCTGTCCATTGGGGTATTGTGGGGTATTTACTGAAGTTTGAATGCTTGAGAGTGGTTTTGAACAAGTCACGAGCAGTTCGCATTGGATCAATGGCGTTTTGCGCAACTTCCCACATTATGTCGAAACTGTGTCCATTACATGATCTCTTAGCGTCACAGGTCCAGACCCACCACCCCCACCCATTTGGCGTCAAATCAGCGCTAAGCGCACCAATTTCGACACACTGCCTTCCCAAACCGCAAGACATGGACAGCTGAACCAGTCCGTGCGAGCCGCACGAACAGACAAAAGGTTTTCGGCAACAGTTGGCGATTCACCAAGCGCACCTGAATGGACTGCTCGATGGCCAGCTCCTTCGTCGCATTTGTGGACAGCTCGGAAATGAAGTCCGCGTGCTGGTCCAGCTGCAGTTTCACAATGGAGTCCAGGGTGAAGTCATCTGCGAATGGGTCAAACTTCGATCCCACTGTCTCCATGATCTGCGACCAGTGGCGATCGCGCATGGCCTCGTTCCTCAGGTCGGTGATCAGCGGCATGGTGCGCTTGAAGGCCTCCACCGTGTCCTTCATCCACGCCCACACCGGCCAGCTCTTGATCTCCCGACCGAGCTTGACGATGGTCTTGCCTATCGCGATGGCCGACGCCTCCATGGCTTCCACCTAATGATAGGGCGATAGAGTACTTGTTAGCGCTGGTTTTACTGGATGAAGCCCGTTTTTGGAAGCGGGGTGCAGGGCGCAGTACTTTACAGTACTTGCTTGTGCCACTTTGTCCGGAAAGGGTATGGATATACTGTGTGGTATTGCGCCCCTCATAATCGGGAGACAACCATGCACCATACAACAGAATTTAGTTCTGCTGCTAGTTCTATTGGTCTGCGGCAAAGCCAGTAGCGCACAAGAGCAGATAATGCAACCAAAACACAGTGAACGTTGCAGAGCTTGCTTCCATTTCAACAACTTTACAGTACTGGCAATGTTCTACTTCTCACACTTTGTTCTATTACGAAGTATTTGAAGTATAATAATGGCCATCCCACGTCATAATTTAGAAATTCTCAGCACCACAATGCTCTATAGACATCGTCAGGAACTTTGATATCTTGAGAGATCAGAAGTTTAAGATTCTGTTCACTAAACACCGTACTTTGATGCACAATGTTGGACTCATTCTCTGATAGATGCATACGAATTCCCTCCACTGGACGTGAGATCGGGCCTTCCATCACAGTGATACGCCAAATCATATAACTTCGAAGTCGAAATGCGCCGACTGTGACCGTGCCTGAATGTCCTTGAACTTGCCGTCCTTCCATCCGATGTAGGACGTCTGCCATTCTTTGGCCACACCCCATATCTTTTCCAACACCTGGAGGTCCTTCTCAGTGGCTCCCAGGTCTTTGTAGGGCGGCTGTGGAATGCGGAAGATGTCCATGCCGGCCTTGAGGTCGGCTGCCTGCACGAGCAATACGAAAACTGTCGGTACAGCTGGGAAAGAGCCCTGCCCGAATGTTGAAGTTGCCAGCCTGCACGAAATGCTGCACAACCAGCACAACACGGCACAGCCCTCCATGGAGTTTCTGGATTACGGTAAGTTGCTAAATCCTCTGTTGAATGCATTTGTGCCTCGTGAGAAACACGGCTATTGCAACACAGGGCAATGTCGAGCACTTTGGGCTCCGCAACTTTTGCTCGCAGCAACAGCATTCTCCACTTGTGGAGAGCCTGCATGCGCAGTGCCACATGTGCTGGGGCTCAGCCCCAGCATATCAGGGCCTATGCTACATCTTCTGCACCCTCCCGTGTTCAGGCTCTGCTCCGCTTCGCCTCCAGGCGCTGTGCTTTACAGTGTTTTAATTTGAAATTGGTACTGAAGTTAAATCTGAGTGCAACGGGTGTGTACAATCGGAAGTTCGATTTGTGAAATGGGGTTCCCTGGCTGTTACCTTTTTCCTTGCGTCTTTCACTCCGTCTTTGGCGCTCTCGATGAATTGGAAGGCGGTGTCGATGGTGAAGTTATCATTCGTGTATGGCGCGGCTTTGCTAAATTCTTCACGGGCAGTCGAAACGTCTTTCGCAAAAGCGTCGACCATGTGCTTCACTTTCTCCCTATCGTGCACCACGTTGCGGCTTAGACAATGTGTTCAATACCCTCATGCTACATGTAACGTATTGTTTCTCTACGCAGTGTCACAGCGACGCCCCCATTTGTGTGCTGAATAGCAGCATTTGTCTGGTGTTTGGGCCAAGTTTAAATAGTGAGTAGGCATTAGAGAGATCAAATCCGAACTTGATTGAAGTTTTAAAATCAAGTAGCCAGCCAACGGCATTACAGCTCGTTCAAGTGCATGAAAGAACACAATGAAATCTGTGCCCAGAGTGGTAGTAGCGTTATTATTTGTATGATCACGTGTTATAGCATTGCAAGGGGCGACACTAGGGCGATGTTCCTACGCTTACTGCTAACGGGTAAACCCAGGATACATCCCAAATATGCTTGGTGACCCACGGCAACAAATGGTACTAGCACAACTGAAACAAACGCTCTGGCCACTGCTCTGCAAATCCTACCAGTTGGTAATGGAAATCACATGATGTGAGGGTCCTTATATACGTGGATGCACGCTTGGTTTTTGCGACGTAAAAACTGATCGTATTTACGGTTTTACGCATAAATATAGATTTTACGCTTTTACGCATAAAAATGCCTAAAAATACATAAATGCAACGTAAAAACTGCCCAGTGTACATAAGGACAGCACATACAGACTAGGGAGTCTGGAGAGTGGCAGCCAGACGCCCTGGAAGGGACAGAAAACGAGTTTTGGTTAAACGCCCTCATCGCCCTTGCCAAGGGCGAGGTGGACATTGTGTTGTGGGTGCTGGAGATGGCGGAGGACTGATCATTGTACGTAACTTTCATCGTGTAGCCTGGGTGTCCTAGGAAGCTGCAAAAACGTAAAAATGCGCACAAAAATAAGCCCTTTGCAATTTACGTTTTTAAGCATAAAAACGTAAAAGTAAAAAAGTAAACGTAAAGCCCAAGCCTGCGTGGATGTCAGCTCCGAATTGAAAGCTCGGGCGAATTTTTCGGACATATCCGAAGTGGTTTGGAATTCTTTACGACGCATGACGCTGTGGAGAAAATCGTGCATTGCCTTGGCCACAGGCCAAGGCCACGGACTCCTCTCCACTTGCGTCTATTCGATGTTGACCATGACAAAATCGGCTTGTTGTTCGCCCCCAGGCTGAAACCATAAGCTCGTCAACGATCTGGCTTTGTCGTTTCTTGATTTCGTCGCGCACAAATTAGGAATTAGTAGCTACTGTGGCATATTCAACCCTTCCGCAGAAAATATTTATACTGATATGCATTCGCTCCGCATTTGTTTTCAGAGCGTTATTTTTATTATTTTTACGTGACTCCGCCCAAATTTTTTTTCAAAAGAGCGCTATTTTTTTACTGTTTTCTCTGGAAAAAAGGCCAAGCGTTACGTTACTATGCGGGAGGGTTAAAAACCCAACAGCAGTTTGCGGCTTTCGGCAAAAGACCCCACTGCACGGACAGATGCGGGCGCCCCTTCCCCGACAGCCCAGTCAGCACCCTCAGCGCCAGCAACACCCCTCCCCTGCTGGCGCCAAAACTCCGGATGCACCCCTCCAGCCCCGCCCCAGCGCCCGCACGCCTCCCAGGGTCCAAACCCCTGCGAGCAACGCTCCAGAGCCCGCCTCCCCCACAGTCTCCCTCCCACCCTCCCCCACCCCCCACCCTCCCCCCCAAGCCCCAAATGGGGTCCCAAACCCCAAAACCTGGCCCGGGCCCAAAACGCATGTCGCCATCCGCCACAATCCTCCCCAGCCGCATAATGGGGCCCCAGCCCGATGCCCAAACCCCAGGCCGTCCCCAATTCCGCCCCTGCTCCGGTCTCATTCCCGCCCCAGCCCGGGTCCCCGCACCTGAAGTTCTCCTTGGACTTCTCCAGCGTGGCGGACGCCTCGTCCAGCATGCCCTGGAACCGCGCCCATGCTGGCTCGATCTCCTCCAGCAGCGCCAGCCGGTCGTCCGGCACGCTCACCTCGAACCGCTCCAGCGCGCGGTACCTCTCCCTCAACGGCTCGAATCTCGCCGTCACGCTGTGCTTCTCCTCGACCAATCGCCGCTGAAGATTAACTCCCTCGGCCAATTGATCCAGATTAGTGGGGCTGCGAGCCAGGGCCTCGGTGCTGGATCGGAAGTAGTCGTGGATGGCGTTGAGCTCGGTGTCGGCCAGGGAATGGAGGAGGCCGGTGAATCGGGATGTCCAGGCCTCGCAGTGGCCCACCAGGGCCTGCTTGAGGGGGCCGCAGTCGATGCGCAGGAAGCGCATGTTGGTGGTGGCGTCCTCCGCCAGGACCTCCTCCTGGGGAACGGAAGTGCCGTGTGGGTGGCGGGAAGCGGGGCATGCAGTGCAATTGCCCCTGCCCCCCCGCAGGGGGATCAGCGGGGCAGGGGCCATGGCCATGGTGAGAACATGGGTGCAGATACTGTGATTCGAAAGACTGCTCCTTGCAGCCGAAAATTGCCTTTCTGCTGCCAAGTGCTTCTCGAGTGCTTTTCAAAGCTACAAGTGTTCTTGCCCAGCCAATCTTTACCAGCCAGCACACAAAGTGCTATTCGCAGACAAAAAGGCTCTGGCTCTGTAAAGAGCATGAGAACAGTTGAGGGCCTGCTGCTGGCCTTCTGTCTTGTCATGAATCCCGACTTTTGCTTTGTTTAGTGCCATGGGGGCGCCTATGATGCAAAGGATTGAACTTCGGTGGCTTTGCTGATCGCAATTGGACATCATGTCTGCAGGCTTCTGCCTGGTATTGCCTTGAGGCTGATGGGACCGTGTTCTGTTGCTGTTTGATAGATGTCAATGGCGGTTCTGTGCAGAGCTGCTCTCCTCAGCTTGTTAGAACCCCATAGCAAGTGAATTTCGTTATCCCAACAGTGTTGATCTCCCTTCCAGAAATGCAGCGATATGGCATCCAGCACAGCATGTTCCCAATCATGCGAGATAGCTGAATCAAAATCAGAATCAAGTCACCTGATGGATTCAGCCAATTCTTGTCCTCATTGCCACCGGTTGGCAAAGTGCAGAACACATCAGTACTACATGTGATTTGCTTGTGGGGTGAACCTGCCTGCCAACAGCTGAATATTGCAACATCTGGAAATGTGGTCAGTCAATGATGAGAATGGGCAAAATGAGT
>CAJHUC010002425.1:0-12384 GCA_905146915.1 Ostreobium quekettii | reverse complement strand
ATGAGTGCGGACTCCACATTCAGCACATAGACACAATCCCAACCTCCCCTTGGGACATGCACACGCACGGCCACCCCCCCCTGGCATGGAAATAATATTACTGCCTGCACCAAATCGGTGACTGCTTGCACCAAGTCACGTGCACATCATGTCCAACTCCGTCCAAACTAACCTAACCTAAAACCTAAACCCTAAAACCTAAACCTACACCTGTCCTAACCCTAACCATAACCCTAAAACTCACCCTGAAACTAAACCTAACCCTAAAATTGAGGTTAGGACAACTACATACTATGACAACTGGACAACTACACACTACTATATTTTATGCCCCTGGCATGCACAAGTGTGAAGTGGCATGGCCCCCCGTATGGCCATTGCGCCCGCACCAAACGCACTCCTGCTGGAGGGGACCATTGCCTAATAGACGGGTGCGGTCAGGCAGTAAACTTCCGCCCCACATCAGTCGAACCGGACTCACCTGGACACAGCTCCACCTGCCACCGCCGCAGCCAGCCGGGCAGCAGTGCCCTGGCCCAAGGGGTCGAAGAGCGTCCGCCCCTGAGCCTCCCCGCCTGAATGCCGAGTGCCCCGGCCGGCTCAACACCCATACTCCACCGGGGCCCAAAGTGCGGGGCCAACTGTTAGGCGCGAAGGAGCTTCCTGTGATAGGTGAGGCGGGATCACCATTAGCATGGAGATTTCCTGTGCGTCCAGGAGCGCGGGTTTGGAAATTGACTTGCGGATATCGGCCTCAGGGAGTTCGCCAATTTCGGTTTCGCGCGTCGCGAGCGTTGGGCACCAGGTGGGGAGCTGTGTGGATAGCGGATCGTGGAATCTGGGATGCACCTGGCCGGTGGACCGGGCGTCCATGTGGTGTAGCGGTCCCGGGGCGCGGCTTGCGATGCTAGAGCGCTGGATTCGGATGCTTTTCTGGGCATCCGGCGTCGCTGGAGGATTCAGATTCAGTTCTGAACGATTTTGTTCGAGGCCGCCACCACGGCGGTGGCTGGCCCCCGCCTGGCCGTCTCCCGGGCGGCACCACCCGCTGACGTCCGTCGGGCCACCGCCTGAATGCAGAGGGCAGCCAGTGACGGTATGCACGGTCAATGCTGCGCAATTGGATTCGCGGAAACCTCGACTGGGCGCATCGTTCGGCGATTTGGATCCAAGGAAACGAAGGTGTGTAGGATGCTGGATCTGTGCGACCGAGCTTCAGAGCACCTGTGCTATGTGCGCGACGTTGGTAGCCCCAGGACTGTAAACTGCGGGCCATGGGCGCTGACGTCGAAGTGCTTATGTGTTTCAAGTGCGGCCAGTGCTCAGCGAGGGTGTCGTCGCCCGTTAGTTCAGATGTGGTCCTCCTTGAGGCGCTGACTAGCTCTGTTGTGCCACAGCAGGTGATAAGGTGCGCACAACGGTCGTGACCCCATTCGACGATTGGGCGACGTTTTCTGGGACGCGAGGCGCCATTGCCAGGTTAGGGATGGTGCGCAAGGGGTAGTGTTGGTGCAGGGCTGACAACGTGTCATCTTGCAATCACACACCTGTGAGGGCAAAGTCGAATCAAGGGATTCAGGCTTGGCATTCCAACCTTTGTCCCCTGAGCAGAAGAAGCGGTGGGGAATGGGTGAGTTCGGGAATCTTAGGAGGGACCTTCGGGTGGATGTGGAAAGGAGCGAGGAGACCAGTTTGCTGGGCAGCGGGGCATTCGGCGAAGTCAGGAAAGGACTTGCTGTTGTTGAAGGAGTGCGGAGACCTGTCGCCGTGAAGTATGCAAACAGGCTGCATCCAAGGGAAGCGAGAAAATCGTTCGACAATGAGCTCAGGGTGTATGACAGCTTGTACGAGCACTGCAAGCACCCACGTATCCTTGAGTGCTTCGGCGGTAACTTGGGAGTTGAGGATTCTGACGAGGAAGACGACCAGACTGTGGACAAAATGTTCATTGTGCTGGAGCTGATGGACATGAGCCTACGTGATCTGATTTACGAACCTGAGCATGCCGACCATAGGAACTACCGCACAATCCTGCTCGTCTGCGCACAGATTGCAGAGGGATTGGAATTTCTGCACCACAACAGAATCGTTCACTACGACATCAAGCCTTCCAACGTACTGATAACAGAGAAGGATGGTGCGCAGTTCCATGGAAGGGCCTGCAGGTTTGTGGTGAAGCTGGCAGACTTTGGGCTGTCCAAAATGAGGATGCAAAGGTCGACTGCAGCCAGTTTCAAGGGCCAGGTTGGCTACATGGCCCCAGAAATTTTCATGTCCCTGCACTTCAGGGGAAAGCGAGCCACTGACAAGGTGGATGTCTACTCACTTGGCGTGCTCATCTGGGAGTTTGTGATGCAGAAGGACCGTTTGAGCGAGTCCATGGGTGAGTCCATAGAGAGTGTGCCCTCTCCAGCCAGTGACAATCTGAGTGAGTCGGACTGCTACTTGGGCAGCTCCAGGTTCACCATGCCAAAGAGTGTCCCAAAGGATCTCAGGGACTTGATTGGGAAGTGTGTTGAATACAGACCAGACACCCGTCCTGCCTGCTCTGAGGTTCAGGGAACTCTGTTGAAGCTGGCTGATGAGCCATGGGCGCTCAGGACCCCTGCTGATCTTGCCGATGCAGAAGACTTGCAAGGACAGGCTGCAGTATCAATTGCAGACTCAGCAATGGATAGACATCAAGAGGGCCCACCTGAGGCATGCCTCCCCCGCATCAACTTGCAGATCGAGGTTGAGTATCCTGACAGGTGCAGCGAGGCGAGCAGCCTGGTGGGCGGAGGTCCATACAGCGTTGTCGAGAAGGGGGTGTGCAAGGACGACTCAGCAAAAGGGCACCGTGTCATTGTGAAGCATGCCAAAGTGGTGCAATACCGGGACCTGTTCAAGCACGAGCTTGAGATGTTCAGCCGCCTTCCAGAGCACCCAAACATTGCAAGGTGCTATGGTGGGTCGCTCGGCCAGGGCAATGGCAGCGAGCCAGGCGCAGATCGCGACATATTCATCGTCATAGAGGAGTTGGGGCAAAGCTGGGAGGCATTCCTCCTCGATAACACGGTCAAGGTAAAGGGCGGCAAGGTCATCAGGTCAGACACCAGATATTTTACGATGCTCAAGGCCTTCCATGATGTCGCCTCTGGCCTGAGACACTGCCACGACAACAGCATTATTTACGGCAATCTAAACCCGCAGAATGTGCTTCTCAACAAGGAGGGCTGTGCAAAGCTCACCAGCCTGATGTTCTCCAGGTTTTTCTCGGACTGCTACAGCAGCTTCCACCCCGAAATTGCAGTGGTGTCGCCGGAGCTGCTGCTCGGCAGGTATCACAGGTACCAGGAGTTCACCGAGAAGATGGACATCTTCGCCCTTGGCGCCTTCATGTGGGGCAGCCTGGAGATAGACGCGCAGGCAATCGACCAGGTGCTGAGACCACCCAGAGAAACTGACAACGGGCAAGAGCAGCAGGGCTGCTCTGGCCTGGCCTTGAGTGAACATTACCCTGACGAACTCAGGGCCCTGATCCTGAACTGCACAGCGATTTTGCCCACATCCCGGCCCAGCTGCCAAGAAGTCGTGGGCTCTTTGGAGCGCATGCTGGTGTCGACGTGGGTCCAAAACCCGGTGTTCAAGATCGATGTTCAAGGCGTGAGCACGGTGCCGTGGATATGCGCAACTCCAACTCGACGGTTCATAAAAAACCGGGCGGTGAAGGAGAACACTGTGCACACCTGGTTCGCACAGACGCTGAAAGTACTGGATCGGTTTCTGGGCTACGCTTAGTTGGGCGACCGATTGGTCAGGGGAACTGGAGTGTCTCTTGGTTCACGCTGAAGCTTTGCTGGAATGCTGCTAAAGGTTGCTGAACGCTTCTGTCAAAATCGTGCTGACATGGTCGTGACCAATCGCGTGCGCGGGCTGGCTACACCGCCACTGGAACCCATGGCCACAGCCGAACAGAAAGTGTCCCGGCCGAAATAGGCAGAAGTTTCCAATTGCGAGACATGTTGTGCGGAACTGAAGCAATTTCATTGGGGACGCGTGCTGGGCGCCAGAGCGTCTCAATTGCGTCCTGAGCCAGGTATTTCATTTGTGGCAAGTTGGTCTTTGGATGGAACGAGTCCAGTGCGTTCTGTGCATGGATTCGAAACATTGCGCTGCTCGGGATTGGTTTCAGTACTGTCCTCTGTGGTTCGAGTGCATCTCCAGAGCTTGCCTGGCACATGCACAGGATTGACAACGGTTGCAAACGGTTGCTGCATTCAGCACATTGAAAAACATCTCCTCCTGCACAAGTTGGGATGTGCAGACGCATATCTGAAAAGAATCGTTAAATGTTCTGTGCATCAGCGGTCCAAGGACATGGCCACTTCGCCAAAGTCTGGAGCGAAGCGCCATGCAGATCTTCGCTTGTCCAAGCAGTCAGTGGATGTGGAAAAGACCGCGTGCCCTGTGTCGAGCACTGGTCAGCCCAATGAGCGCGGTTCCACAATCGATTCCTCGGGGACTGGGCCCCAACAAAACCCTAAGTTGTCTTTTGTGAGCGCCAAACCTCAACACTGCGCACCTTCGGAGCAGACAAGGCCAGCAGGCGCGAACTGCCTACCAATCAAGGCCGCCACACACACCCAATCACTTCCTTCACTCTGCTATTCCCATCTCGCTCAGCTTCCTCCGCCCACGCTCCTCAGCGGGCGGTGGAACCTGCAGCACCTCGCACAAAACTTTCCACCTGTTTGGCACCACCCACGCCCTAAGGTATGAATTGTAAAGCACAAAAATGGGAAAAGTAACGAACACCAGTTCCGGGAGCCGTGTTACGACTCGCCCTCCTGGCTTTCGTCGCTGGGACCCGGTTGAACGGCCGCCTCCTCTTCCGCTCCCTGTGGCGCCTCCTGCCGCGTCTCGATGGACTGGATCATGTCCCTCATGCGCTCAATGGCCGCCGGGCTTGAGAACATCTCGTCCAAAGACGTGGCAGCCTCGACCAGCGTGTGCACGTTGACAGAGATCCTGTCCAGCTGGTCTGGCCCCAGGCCTTCCATGGTCAGCAGCTGCTGCAGTGCTGGGTGCAGCTCCGCATTGCTGCCAGTGCCCAGAATGCGCTCCAAATCGTCCAAGTCCAGTCCATTAAGCTCACCCGCTGCGACAGCAGGCAGGACAATTGTCAATGACTGCACATGAGGGGATTCGGAATGGAGTCTGCGCTAACTGCGCTTATGAAATGCAACAAATGCAGTGTGCTGTGGGGTTCGATTGTCACGGCGGTGTGGCTCTGTTGTGTCTGCAACAACAACACTTTTTGCCAGCAACGATCGCAGGCAGGCCTGCATGCCAGGCCAACACCTGCCAACAGAGATTCCAGCACATCTGGACGGTATTCTGCAGTACCCAGCCTTGAAAAATTGCCCAAGGCCACGCTTTTAGGCCAGCAGAGTTGGGAGGGGAGGGGGGAGCCGCAGAGCGACCGCTGGACAACACTGGGCAAAAACGCACCGTCATCGAACTCTCCACCACCAACGAACACATCCTCTTCCTCATCGTCGTATGACCCTCGCACATCGTCCAAGTCAACTCCCCCTTCCCCCTCCCCATCGTTATCATCATCTTCGTCAATACCACCAGCTCCGCTGACACTTCCACCACCCCCTTTGTCATCCAAAACAAGGTCCCATGTCAGCGCCGCGATAGAATTCCTTCCAGAACAGTGAACTTGACAGCTATGCTGGCATTGATGGGTTTAGACAATCAACCTGCAACCATTCAGACTACAAGACTGAATCCAAGGCCAAAGGTGGACACAGCGAACATGCTGCATCAATATAACTCTGGGCAAATTCATCTCGCAATCATATATGCAATAGACAATGTTGGGCCTTTGCATACAATTGCAATGCATGTCTGCAACACAGAAACCGTGGTTGAAGTGCTGGGGCCAAAAAAACAGCAAATGCAGCCAACAGACCACACTGCAGCATCCACACCAAATCAACGGACGAAAAAACAGCAGCTGCCCGACCAACGGGGCGATGTGGACGAACACATCTCCTAGCAGTTAATTTCCACGGAGCCGCCTGCATGAAGCCGGTCGCTACACGACCAAGCTCTGCATTTGCATCCAGGTGACGATGATGAGGAGCTGCTCCTCAGGTTGTTCGACATCTCGAAAGTATGTAGCACATCATTTGAACGGCAGGAAACTGCTATCTTGCCAGTCAACTAAAATACTTCCCCACCATTTTCAATGCTGCATCACTGCAACAATGCATGCTTCAGTTTGCGGTAGGGAAAGCATTCTCACAAATATGGATGTTTTGTAGGGCATAGTTGGTATGGCAAAGTGCAGCTACCCACAGTGTCTTGTGCCTGCTTCTCCCAGCAAGGATGTTGCTCAGTGATTTCCTAACCAAGGGATTCTCTCACTCAGGAAGGGGCACTCGCTGCCTGATATGTTCTTTCATATTTTTTCACCTGTGTCAGGATCGTTGGGGACTGGCTCCTCGTGTGGATCGGCCTCCATATCATCATCGTCCATAGGAACATACGGCGTCTCCAGTGTTGGCAGCACAGCACCCAAAGAAGGTGCATCCAGGGGTGCAGCAACGTCCAAGCCAATAGCTACATCTTCTCCAGATGGTGAGACCACTGGTATGCCAACATCAGGGAATCCTGAGGAGAGGAAACGCACTGATTCACAATCAATCCTTGCAAGAGACAAAATTGTACGTACCAATCACAACCTGCATATGCCTTGAATGTCGAATTTCCAATGCCTGAAAAACATGGGCCAGCTGAACTAAAAGAGTGCTAAAAGAGGTGGACATATGCTTTACCACACCTCACAGCAACCAGGAAGCGAGCCACAATGCTGCTGACAAGTCTGCAATCATCTCCTTGGCAGCACTGTGTGTTGTTCGCCCTTCAAGGGATCACCTGTGCTTGCCCATTCCCTACACAGTGGCAGAGTGGAGAAATGCTATATCTCTTTGGCAATGGAGACAAGTTCCTCCAATGTCTGACTTGTCTATTCCTTAATAATTCTCAACAACCCTGGACTCACTTGCTCTCTCAACACCAAATATTCAAGCCCACCGTCAATCACAGCATACGAATCTTTCTTGCGGAACTTTTCATGCACCGCCACTTCGCATCTCCAAGCAGCAGTGCTGTAGCTCCACAATTTGTCATCACAAAGCCAGATTATGTCACATCTTCTGCACCCCATTTCCTGTGATACTTGTTGCATACCGAAGGTCATGTACTATCTTCTGTGCCAAATTGGACAGAACGGTATGGTCCTCATGATAAAGTCCATCTGATATAGTGTGCCTTTGCTAAACAGAACAGATCCATGCACCTTATAGGCTCTGACAGGCAAAACCGCTGTGCTGATTATGGCTGCCATTGAGGGTCCCATACCATTGATGGTATCCTTTGTGCCACAACAGTTAGCCCTACCTTCTGATGGTGTTTGCGATGTGTCTGCAATAGAGCCTTCCTGTGGCACTTGCTCCGCGTCTACCCCTGTCCCGCTTTCCCCCAGTGATGGCTGTGACCCGTGTGCAGCCATCACTTCCTCACCCGGTGGTCTTCTGTCCCCAACCTCTGCACAACGCCCCTCACCCTGCTCCTCCCCTTCCTGCAGTTCGGCCTGGTCAGGTTCTTGTGAGCTTGTAGCCTGCTGGTTTGAGGGGCCCTCTTCCTGAGCACCGGTGTTGCGCAGCAGCCACCCCACAGCGATCTCAACGTTGTTGTTGAATGTGAGTAGCGCTCGAGTTGCCTTCATGCACCCACACAAGTTGCTCTTGTTGGCTGGTGGTTCCTTGTTAAGGAGCGAACATATTGGTTGGCAGTGAGCAAATACTGCAGTGGCATCAACCATCTGTCAGCTGCCAGTTTGATGTAGGGCCATTGCTTTGTCATGTGCAACAAATGCAATCGCAATAATTCCAAGAACATTCCAGGAACACAACTAGAGTATGTAGCCAATGTCTTGTTCCAAAGTCTTTACATCCATCACAAATTCAGTGCAGGCCATTATGCACCTTTGTAAGGAACACAAAATGGCGCTTTCACAGCAGGGAGCACAAAAGTCTAACTGACGATCCCCTGTACCTGGTCTTGCGCAAAACCCATCTCCCTCAACTGTGCAATGAGCGAAGCGTCCGCCTGCCTGGTCTGAATCGACCTGGGAGGGGTACCATAGATCCTGCGCAGCTGCTCCTGGGGAATGGGCACGTCTGCTGCCGGGTCACTGCTGTGTTGAAGGATCCAGTTCAGGGCTGGCTGCCACAACGAGAAACACAGAAACCACGGTTTAGACTTGGATTGTGCTTTTCAGCCAGGCAACAACATTTAATGCAACATTTTGCAGACGTCTACAACTGCGTCATGCTCAAAAGAAATATTCTGGACCAAGGCAAGGGGTGCCGTTGTTGTTGAATGACTGGATGGAGAATCAATACTGGCAAGTGCTGTACCTCTGTCCCTTTGGGTTCATCTCCAATTGGTGCACAAACTCAGTGCCCATACCCTTGTGGTGCTAGTGTTAGGGACAGGTGTTCAAACGACAAAGCAAAAAAGCAAGACCTGCCACAGGCAAATGACATCTTGTTCCCATCTAGAACACAGAAAACAATTTTAGTTCCCACAGGCAATAATTTGTAAAACAGCAGAAAAGAAAATGATGTGGGTCACATGAGCCAACACTGTTCTCATGCAGAATCCCGCTTATGAAGAAGCCGATCATAAAAGAGCAATATGGCACCAGGCAAAAGCAAACAGCAGGGGTAAAACCACAGAGTGCAGCTCAACTGAGCAGCTGCCAAGCAGAACAGGCTACATCCTGTCTCCAAATGGGGCAATGGTCACCCATGGCACAGGATGACATTCAACGTTATTTTCCATTTGCAAGCTAACTATCACCACAAGGCAGGGGAACCGATGCTGCCTGGTATTGATCCTCCTTAAATCAGAACCATACCTCCTCTAGAGTAATTTTGACAAGCATTGGTTGGGTGCCCAACATTGTCCTGCATGCAACATGGTTCACCAGACTAAGGTTTTAACACAGACCTTCCCCCCAATAAAATAAAAGGAAGGGATCAGCTGAGGCAATGCACACCATTGATTGTATCATTCACCCTGAAGGCACAGTGGCACAATCCTGTTTTGGTGAAACTGCTGCAATGCACCCAAAAGCCGATATCGATGGCAGCAAACTGTGCATTTTATTCCAGAGCACTTCTCACAGCCCACCTGCCCATATTCAGAGAGCAAGGGGCCCAGCCCACTGTTCTCAGTGGCATGTAAGCCTTCAAACAACCTCCAGCGAGCAAGGTGCAAGTAAGCTGCACCATTGCAAGCTTCCCCTACTCCTCAGTACTTGCAGCCAATTCTGCCGGGTTCAAGCGCGAATCCAAATTTCGCTGAGAGATGAAAGCTCATGGCACGACAATTCATCACCTAACTAATCTTGACGTCTGGTGCAGTCACCATGACCCACTGCCACAGAAGCCACCATCGAGACCACCCTACACACATACTAGCATAATCAACACATGCCACTCACCTCCAGGTTGTTCCTGCACAGAAGCAGGGCGTTGCGGGCCAGCACCTCAGAAAAGCCCATGTCTTGCAAAGTTCTCATGTGTTCACTATTGGGCTCGGGGACCTGCACTTCTGCCATATCCTGCATGCCCAAACATGCGCAACCATATTTAGTGGTTGCACACAGATCTTGATGTTGGACTGGGGCAACGATTGAGATTGTATTCAGGACATGCAATGTGTGGGCTCAATGCTTGACATCGCCTTGAGGATTTTATGCATTCCGTACCCAACGCTTGAATTTATTCTTGGTTGCCAGTGCTGTCCGGGTGGTATTTACCAAACAGCGAGCAAAGGCCTGCTTGCAAGATGAATCCATCAGTTCTCTTGTCATCCTTCTCCACAAGGAACAACGCACACATTCTACACATCTTCACAAGCCAAGAGGCCATTCACCCTGCCAGAGAATGCCATGTTCTGTGTGTGCAATCCAAAGAACCAACAATGCTTGCTGACACCCATTGAGATCTGCATCAGCAGCAGCGGACTGCATGACAAACAGCACTGTCACCACACACTTCAGAATGAAGTAAATCTTGATCCACTGGAAGGTCGCCACTTGGACTTTCACAGTGAAGGCTTGTGTAGCAGTGTGCTACAGCCCACTGTGGATGAATATGCTGCCCTTTGCTGGCTCATTGGCTCTACGCATGATTTGTGAACATCCTTGAAACAAATCTAATGATGGACACAACTGAAAGCAACAAGCCGCACCTCCTGTCTGCCCTGCACGACCGCAGCCGTTTCCCTCTGTACAAGGGCATCAAGCCTCCCCTCAAGAGCATCTATCAGGGACTGCAGCTGTCCAAGAGTGTCCGCTGATGCACTGACAGCTCGCCGTCTCTGGGGCTGGGGCTCCTCTGGTGCATTCAGCTTCTCCTCCAGGCCGTTGGCCTTGGCGTACTCACTTATGGCTGTGTTGATGGCGGCCATGTCAGGAGTCTGGCAATATGGGAACAAGTGATGGTAAGCAGTACGCACATCAACAGATGGTTTCGTGCTTTTCTGTGGTCCTTTCCAGTCTAATGGTTGCACTTGGAGGCATCTGTCCCATGTTGTATACTATGGACAGGAGTTCCACCAAGAGAGAGGGGCAATGAAGGATTGCCCAGTCCATGTCCTCTTGCTTGCTGTGGAAAGGAAACTTTGGCTAAAGATAAATGCTAGTGTCTTTCAGATGACTATTCAGGTGCCCAAGAACTAGAAAGTTCAGGCCTTTCCCTGTCAGAGTGCTTCGCTTTCATCTGTGATTGTGCCCAAGAGCAGCAAGACAACAGGCACAGGATCAAGAACATCATGGCAAGCTCTGTCGCGTTGCACAGTTCCTTGGCAGCTCTATCAGCAACCAAAGTCTGCAATGCAGACAAGGATGGCCCGGTGGCACTGGACGCTGAACCAGCGACAAGCATGCGGTTGGAGATGGAACGGGCGGGGGGTGCCCCAAAGGCATCTGACATTCCGCCGCAATTGCATTTTTCGACACCAGATTCCGATTGTTGAGCCTGAGCCACTCGCGATGCGAGATTCATTAGCCTCGAGAAAGCTCAGGCCCGTCCGGCGCGGTGATCTCACCGGCGTGTCTTCGGGCGGCTCCGGTTCCCGGACGTCATGGATGCGTACGACAGCCAGCGACTCCCCGTTGCTGATGCCCGCGCTGCTCAAGGAACCGCCGTGGTCGCGTAGTTTGCGGCCTTTGTACACCTGGCATCCGGCACGCGCAACGCGGGGCTGAAGTTCCGGCGCGCCCGTGCGCCTCACGGCGCGGGACCCCCGCGCGGACAACCATCGCCGAGACGCGCGATCAATCAAGCAATCGAGGGCGAAGCGCCGCACCCGAGGCACAGCGCCGACGCGGTTGAGATGGATTTCACGGTCCACGTCGACGGGGACTCCCAGACCCGCGGCTCGATCCCGATTCAATCCAACGGCTGGTGATGGGACGCAGCGCACAAGGAAAGAACACGGCGGTTGCGAAACTTCAAAATGGTTGGTTTCGCCAAGGCGAAGGGCGCCAGCCGCCCCTGGCGCGTGGCCGCTCCCTCAAAAACCCAACATTTCCACCCTCCCAAAGCGCCCTCCCCCCCCCACCCCCACCCCCACCCCCACCCCACCCGCCTCCCCATTCCCTACCAGGTTTTGATGTTCCGGGTCAGGCACCTCGAACTTGGTGCCCAGGCTTTCGTGCAGAAAGGCCTTCAGCTGCTGCACGGTCGTCGAGGGGTCCACCCGCGGCAGCCTGCAGGTGCCCCGCACTGTGTTGACCACCAGGTCCATGGGCCGGCTCGCGGCAAGTGGGCGGCAGCTGTGGTCGGGGGGGGCATTCGTCCCGCAGGTGGAGGGCAGAGTGGGCAGCGTCTCGGTACTTAGGGGGTGTTTTTTTGCGGCTTTCAGGAGACGTCTCCGACACCTGGGGTCGTCCAACGTAGGACCTGCAATAATTCGCCACGGTGATTTGCAACGCTGATGTGCTGGCCGCTGGCCACCCACTTCACCGGCCCCATCGACTGTTGGACTTATTGACGCTGCAACGCTGGTGCAAACGAATTGCAGCACGGCCGGCCGGCGGCATACAGTTACTGGCTGCACCAAATCGGTGACTTTCTGCACTAAATTGGTGACTGCTTGCACCAACTCCCTCCAAAACTTACCTAAACTGATATTTAAACCCTAAAACCTAAAACTAAACCTGCTGTAACCCTAATTCTAACCCTAAATCTTACCCTAAAACTAAACCTAACCCTAAAACTGAGGTTAGGACACAGTGTGCACGTGATTTAG
>CAJHUC010002423.1:0-12253 GCA_905146915.1 Ostreobium quekettii | reverse complement strand
AGGCTGGACGGGACTCGGCCCGTTTACCCGTTCGACTCGGCTTCCAGTCGGAGATGAACTTGACGGCAAGTTTTCTGGTTACAGAAGTGTTCCGGTGTTCCCGTTTATATACCCCATGTCCAAGGCAGTTCAAGGGTCATGCCAAAATTGGGTGAGTCACCCAGATTCTGGCATACCCGCCCAGTTTGTAATTTGAACCTCCCCGATTCATGTCCGTTCGTCTCACCGACCCGTGGGTACCCAACGCCACCCTTTTCCGTATTGACCAATACGGCATTCATCCCCTTTGTCTATTTCATTATCACCCAGCCCAGTTGCCCTTAGTAAACCCCACTATACAGCACTTCTAAAGAGTCCCTATTGTACAATGCCCAGTGCCTATAATATACAATGTTTCTCCCGTGTTAATATACAAGACAAACCCCTTTCTGTGCTAATGTACATACCCCCTACGGCTCCCCTCACAGCGACCTTAGTGGAAACCAGCGCGGTGCGAAGCCATGCACTTGGCGACCGCTAGTCAAAGTGCTATGCAGTACCTGGGTCCATACCCGGGTAATCCGGGTACCCGCCGGTACCCGCCTGTACTCGGGTACGTGCCTGTACCCGCCTACCCGGGTACAATGGTTGGTGGGTACCCGGGTAGGCGGGTACTAAAAAACCCAGTACCCGCCCCGGGTACCCGGGTTTCCTGTACCCAGATACCATCCCTATTTTACATACTTAGGAAAAGGTTGGCATAGCGGTGAGTGCTGAACAGACATCAGACACTTCCGGACATGCAAGTACACGTCAATATGTGGTATTCACACGATGCAGCACTATTGTTTTACTATGATACATCGTATTAATACAATATTGCTCAGCAAGTATGTGCATGCCCATTGAATACCATATCAATTATGCACAATGTCATACCATGAAGTATCTATTGGATGGCATTCCATGCATTGTGAGCCACACCATTTTTTGTAGATGTGGACCTTGACTTAGAATGGAGTAATATGTTAGGGTTGCTATCTATTGAGATATTTGTTTTTCCATCTGCATTACTCCCCTTGATTTTTGTGGATGCAAAAGTATTACCGGCTGGAGCTTCACCCACAAACACAAAAAAACGTTAGTATTTTTAGTGGTGGTGATCACCCCATGCATGACCCTCAAATGAGGGATGGCACTGGTGCCTGTAGCTTCCACCCGGTACCGAGCCACATTTGCTTCGGTCTTTTTTAGGACTTGCACGCCATCAGTTCGTCAAGTGGTGGTGGGTGGCTGGAATTGGGGAGCCCGTGTAAGAGTTGAATATTCACAATATTTTAGATATGTTTTGACAATTCAAACATTTTAAATATTGCTCAAATATTTTAATGCCCAAATGCCGGCTGGATATGGAATCACAATCGGTAGTCTGAAGATTGTGGGCAGAGATTGGCTCGCACTCTACCATTGAGTTGCCATTGATATGGTATAGTGGTATATTGATAGTGTCTTGTGGTAATAACTGTGGCCGAATTTTTTGTGCAGTCACAATGCGAATGTTGTAACCTTCCAAGCAAGGTGATTTGTTGTAGTGTAGACTCAAGAAATTAGAAACATCGAATGAGCTTTGGCAGGAGGATGCAAGCGGGTAGATGTAGATGGACATTGGGGAGAGAATCCCATTATTGCGATCCCAGAAAGGCGGTTGCAAAGGGGGCATGTGCACCTAACAGTGGACGATCTAAGGGAAGCACATGGTGTGCCAAAGGACATAAAACTAGAAGGAAAGGTCGTTGGAGAGAAGGATGATGGTTTGTTGAAAGTCCGAATAGACTTCCTTGTGCGTAGCATCGAAGGTGGCGCACATGTTGTGATGTCCACATTGGAAGGACAAGCCTTGAGCTCAGAGTCTTATCCCCTTTTGGAAGTGCTATAGGTCAACATCAGCATGCTATATAGCAATTGGATAAGGAAATGAACTATGTCATTTTGATTGATGCCCAACATCATCACGCCGCACCAACGCATCATGGCATAATAGTCACAGATCACGTCCGGATATATGGAGGCCGTCATGTAAGGGTGGGCGCGAGCTGCATCCAATACACTAGGCTCCTGACACCCGATAGAAAAGCCTATTTTTTGATGCCAGAGGCAATGCCATTTGGATATTGAGTGGCGCTATCGCAGTGATTTGCAATGGCAAAAGAGTAGTGGTGATGGCATCAAATAGCATCGCAATTATCATCACAAGAATGCCATTTTGCACTTGTGTGAGCATACAACAAAAGGGGTATAGTTGCTAATTGTGATGGCAACAGCGGCGCCAGGGCCAACATCAATAGCTCAAACTCAGAGATGTGTCTAGTCACAATGGTGGAGGAAAGCAGAAGGAAATCACGAGCGCAAGATGGCCATTCACTGATGCAGCGAAATACGCGCATTATCAAACAATGGTAGAAAGGCGAGATTGTGCCTTTGTTGCTACCATAGGGCAGGGCCACCAATAGCAATATTCGCGGGTGGGAAGGTGTATTTGTGATGCGCATTGCGTGCCGACAGCCCCCTTGCGGGCAATTCCGGAATATTGTGCTATGACGATTGATCTTAAAGGGGCCAACATGGTGAGGCATGATCATTAGCAACAACTGCCCAACATAGACCAACAAGTGCCCATACAAAAAGCATCTGTAGCCGGAAGCCCTGCCAGTGGAGCCCTTGGTCCTGCCCTTGCCACCCCGTTGACAATCAGGCTCTTACCAAAAGAGGTAGGCCGCAGACAACTATTGTAGTATTCATCTTTCGCAACCTCCTCCTCTGCATGGATGCAAAGATGTTACCTCAATATGATTCCCACAGGCAAACACAACACGTTCACATATGTGACATGGCAATCGATTTGCAAAAATAACAAGTTCCACAGGGCTCAAGCGCGATTGATCAATTGCGCATGATGTGCATAGCCGTTGCCTCCGGCTACTGGAAACTAGCCTTTGACCGCAGCCGTTATGGGCACAGGCCGGACATGTACCATCGCCGCCTTTTGCCACCGCCTCAAAACTTGGTGAAGAACAGGGTGGGGGGCAATTCGGTTGACACAGGGTCCGCGGATCAAGGACTAGTCCGATCACATGGATCCCCGGCTCTGATCAGCATTGTGATGGCGCTGCCCAGCCATTTTGTTTAATGGCTGAGTCAGCTGGCAGGAATGAAAAAAATGCTATTTGATTAACCAACGCTGCTTATGCTGCTTTTACTACTAATACAATATGAGCACTACGGGACAAGGATCAAACACAGCCCACTTAGGCTGCGTTTCACAGCCCAGAATAACAAAAGCCTTCAAGTACTAATGATCTTTCAACTACTATGAACACAAACAACGATTCACAATGATGCTTGGGTGTTCAAAACATGCAGCTGTTCATCTTCAGCCCTATTCTTGGCAGGTTCTGTCCTCAGCAGACTATTCACAACAGAAATAACACAAGGAACACAGCACTGATCAAGATTCCCAGATTCACAAAACAAATGGTTGCAGATCTTAACCAGATTTGCTTACCATTCCAGCCCCCACAAGAAAGACACAAATAGCACCACTAGTGTAGTGCACACAACTCTCAGCGCCCAGGCGACGCACAACACACTCACTCAAGACAACAAATCATTTTGCACACAAGGGGGGCCGTCACACACGCACCCCCACGTCCCTCGGGACGTGCAGCACCACCTCGCGGTGCGCTTTTCGCCCTCCTGCTCGTGGTATGGCGCTCCACGCATCCCGCACACTCCCACGACAGGCCGGCCAATCGCTGCCCGGCGCTCAGTCACAATTTGCAGCTCTTACACTTCAGACTGGCCACACGATTGCATCCGTTCACGCACAGTTCGCACAGCACCACCCCACGGCAACAGGAAAAGGGGCGGCGCCGCCACCACCACGACTCCCCATTTTAACACCTTGATTGTTCCTATCATTACCCCCATCAAACCCACTTCAATGCCCCCACGTGGGGTCGTCCAAACTCCCCCTCGCCACAGGTCCAGTACGCCAAAAAATCAATTCAGTGCTTTGCGTTTTCCGTCATCCCCCCCACGTGACAATCCCGGCGCCTCCGCCCCTCCGCGCCCGAGGACTCCGCGCTCGCCCCCGCCGCCTCCGCCGCGGTGCTGCCCGCCCGCCGACCGTCGCGCTGGCTCAGAACACGCCGGGCTCCTCCTTCACGGAGGGCCCCTCCACTTCCGACCAACCTGCGCCGATCGTGCCGGTCGCGGCGCCTCTCCGACGCCGCCGGCCTCCTCGCCATCGGTCCAAGATCCGTCACGGCTCGCCGCATCCTCTCGCGCGCCCGCCATCAACTCGTCCTCGTCGTCCAAACCTGAGTCCCCGCACTTCGCAGCTCTCCGCGCGTCCAAAGAGCGGCCCGGCGCGGCGCCATCCTCGCCGAAGCCGGCGCCATCTCGCCCCGGCGCCCCACAATACGCCGCCCCGGCCCGTCTCTCCAGCGGCAGAATGGCGCGCAAGAAGTCATCCTCCACAGGCGGCCGAGACGCCCAGCCGCTTCGGATCCCAAGTGCGGCCATCCAGGCCAGACAATGCCATCCGCGCGGCCTCCATGGCCGCCCCCAAGCCTGCCGGGCCTCCGCCGCTCCCGCCGCGCGGATGGCGCAGCGCGGTGTTCACCGCCGCTCGCGCCGCGCGGGCGACCCTCTCCGCCAGCCGCCGCGCCCTCCGCCGGGCTTGTGCACCTCTCCCAGGCGCCGGAGGGAGCGCCTCGCGCACCCGGGGGTCTGCGCCTCGCAGCGGTGCGACTGACGTCCAGTCACCCCCCCGTCGGTCCGCCATACAGCATGCCGGGACGCCAAACACACTAAGTACTACCCCCGAAACAAAATGCAATAATTCTAGACTACAGCACTTTTTCAGTGCTGTGCCTAAGTACACCACCGAAAAGGTTAAATAGCTCCTTTTCCAGGAGCTGTTTGATAGTGTGCGAACCCCTTTTTCAGGGAACAAAAATACACCATTTCTAAGCAAATGCAATACATGCTTTTTCAGCATGTTTTGCATCAAACCAACTTTCAAGGCAATTCAGGGAATCCAATTTCTTCCCCAGAAACCGTCCCCGCAACCCCTCACGATCTCACAGCTCCTTTTTCAGGAGTTGTTGAATGACCGAGCATGTCCCTTTTTCAGGAATTCATTCATGCACCTATTGCAACCAAGTGACAAACATGCTTTTTCAGCATGTTTCCACAAAGAGGTCATGAACTCCAGTTTATTATTCAGAAACTGATCTTATAACTCTCCACAGTCTCACAGCTCCTTTTTCAGGAGCAACACCACTTTTCAGCGGTAAACATCAACCAATTCTGCCCATTTTCAAGGGCAACACCACTTTTCCAATGGCAGCCGGAGACAGCCACCTTTTCAGTGGTATACACAAACCAATATTGTCAAATTTCAGTGGCTGTACCACTTTTTCAGTGGCAGCCACATACAACCACTTTTTCAGTGGTATGCATCAAACAATTTCAAGGGTTGCACCACTTTCTCAGTGGCAGCCAGATTCCAGCCACTTTTTCAGTGGTAAGCACAACTCGCATCAGGTCGTCCGCGCCAAAAGGATGCACGAGCTGGAAAGTAACATCAGCTCAGTACCATGCCGGGGAAAGTGGCATCCCGGCATGTTCCCTAAGGCGCATGCCTGTAAACTGAGCGGTTGGGGGCACAGCCCCACAAACGCACATTTGGGGGACCCCATGGCTGGAAAGAACCATCAGCCAACGGAGTACAACCTCACGGGCGCCCACACCAATCATGGACATTCCAACTGGTCAAACACTCCTTGTTCAGGAGTCTTTCCTTTTCTTTGTCATTTGTTCAGTGACTTTCCCACATTTTCCTGCCCCTGTCACTTATTCAGCGACATTCAGAGCACCAGAATAAGATCAGCGTCTGGGGCAACCAAAAAGTGGGTAGGTTGGGCAACACACCAACACAACCCCATGCTGAGGCAAGACACATCCCAGCATGTTTCTTGGGGCCCAAACGTCTAAACAATACGGCCCAGGACACGGCCCTGTGACCGTTAGATCAGATTCTACCCATAGCTGGAAAGAGACATCAGCATATGGGATCGAATCTGGACCAAAGTGATGTGATGAAACGGCCAGCAACACAGCCATCACGTATGTTTTCTCCACAGCAATATTGCAGCCGTGGGTGAATGATGAATAAGCGAACACATGCAGCCTTAGCAAGGGGTAGTCCACCCTGGAAAGAGCCATCAGGTGTGGGCCCAAGCTTTTAGCTATGCATGGTTCCCTTTCAGCCTTTTTCAGGCCAGCAACCCCTTAGCCTTGCGCAATCGGCTTTGAGGCTGGACACACACCCAAACTGAGCGGTATCCTAACTCAGGACACATAGCCCCACCAGATATTGAGAGCCGCGGTCAATACTGGTGAGGCAGCTTCTACTGAAATACTCTTGCAGCGTAGGGTGTCGCTCAGTCGTCACCAAGCGCCCCTTGAGGCAATACTCCTCTCAACTTTCATGACCAGCTTGCTATATCATCAAAAATACAAGCTCTTGACCAGTTTTTGTTTTTGTTTTTGCTTTTTTCTCTTTCTAGCCGGTGGTGGCATACTCGGGCCATCCCACACAGTCAGCATGCGTGTCAGACGTGAGTCCCTCGCCAGCTGAATCATAAGTGACTCACCCAGTGAAACGGTGGTCATTATGCAGCTGCGCGAACAATTGCTTTTCTTGCATAAAGAGCAAGCCATGGGGTGGGTGCGCATGCCAGCAACAGAGGGCGTTTCACAATTGTCCTCACCCATCCCAGCTAGCGCACCAACCCCCGCTTCACGGCCATGCACCTTCTCCCCCCACTTCCCTTGCCACGTCTCTTCAAACCGGACTCCCACTTCATGTACCCTGGCCGCAAGTCTCACAGTACGAGAGCTGACAACACAAGAATTGGTGCTATGTGCACGTCACTCCTATATTATGCCTGCTAATGCAATGGCCTACGCTCAGGTCGCACTCACAATCGCAACGTTGTGACTTATTCCGCACAGCCATGCCATTTGTGGTAGACGTGATGGCACTAGCAAGCGTCCCTAGGATCAGCAAGACAGGATCCCGCAGTCACCACGTAATGCAAATTGGGAGAGGGGCATGAGGACAATGGGGAGTGCATCTCCTCGGCTACCGCTAACTGACCACGGGTGCAGACAGTGCAGACGTGCGCAATGCAATGCACGTTGGGGAGTTGCGCTGATGGCCGGCTCGCAAGGATGTTGCCAACCAATGTTTCTCAACATTGTGCTCTTTGACGTGCGGCCGTCAAAGTTGGCATGCACCATGAGCGCGTACGTTCGTACACGCACGTGTACATTTTAGTACCAAGATTATGTTCCAAATAGATTCAAAAGTCGGGCCTGTGGTCCGGAGCTCCCCCCTTCTTAGTCAGCAAGTTCATCTGGCAAGACATACCATTACATGCCGGCATTGCTTGCCCCTTCATCTGCGTTGCAGATTTCTGCGAAAGGTTGGGCGTGGGTGTAGTGTCATTTGTACAACATCATTGGCACCGAATAGCGTTGCAGAATGGCTTGTGCATCAGCTTTGGGGCAATATTTCCAGGCATATCAACGCTCATCAACATTGACATAGGGGCATTTGTTGAAGTGTTGTTCAAGATGCATCGATGGCAATGGAGTAACAATGTTGCATCAACGTCTACCCTTGTTCCACATGCTTTGCTGCCGTGGTTCACACATTTCATCATTTGGTGCCATTGTTTGTTGCCTCCTCTGATCAGTTTAACCCAGAATATTCAAATTGCCAACATCTGAGAAAATGGTAGACGATGATGCCATTTATAGAGTATTGTTTCCGCAACGTCGAACAATGGTGCAGCAAGGCCAGTATATGGGCACTGACGCCACGCTCACGCACACATCAACTCTTATCCATACTAGCATGTGGGTATTTAAATGCAAATTTGCTGAAGCGTTGCTCGGCACGAATGGCAATGCAGCCACAAAGATACATCAACGTCTACCGTTCCTCTATATAAAGTTGACAATTGTCCGTAAATCATCGACCGTTTTATGCAATTCTGTTCGGCTACCTTAAAGATTTCGTTGAAAGAATGCGGGACGGCACATGACAATACATAATGTGTGAGAGTTGGGGTCACCTTTTTCTCACGTTTCTTTGCTGGCCTTTTATTGCTCCGTTTTCCTTGTAGTTTTGCTGCGCTTTGACGCCAAAACCTTGCTGTATTTCCTTGCATTTGCATGAGACAGGTGAAAATGCAAACTCAACTTTTAACATGCAAATCTTGCCTGGCTAAGCCGCTTGCTCCTCATCCGTTCACACTTTGCCTGTCGCTTTTCTATGGCTATTTGTCAGCCGGTATTTGACTCCCCTATTTACCAGAACAATACGCATCTGCTCGATTGCCGAACTGCTTTTCCCAAATGCTGCCTCAATAGCTCGTGTTGCGAGCCGACGACATAAGATAAAGCCACTTCATAATCGGCTCCTAAATGCGACGTAGATTTCAGCCCTTGGACATGA
Organism: Ostreobium quekettii; assembly: GCA_905146915.1. Classification (NCBI taxonomy): domain Eukaryota; kingdom Viridiplantae; phylum Chlorophyta; class Ulvophyceae; order Bryopsidales; family Ostreobiaceae; genus Ostreobium; species Ostreobium quekettii. The sequence continues at coordinate 3,681 of CAJHUC010002423.1, read as the reverse complement.
ACACTTAGGACCAATAAATCGTAACTCAGAACTCTTGAACATGCCGTCACTGGGCTACATCCTTTTCAGGATGCTTGAGAGCATGGTGTCAGCTGCCAGGCTCTGTTGCGTACACGGTATGAAAGCACAGAGACAATCCTCCTTAGAATGCCACTCCCGGCACAAATCAAGCACCACAATGTTTGTATAATTGTCACAGATTACGCCAATTTGCCTTTAAAGGCTGTTTTCAATTATGCTTCTTGAGGCTCACTTGCAAATATGAGAAACACGCAAGAAATGCGACACATTTACTGGGATGTTTGTTGCGTCCAGAATCAGGTAATTACCTGAACGGCATTATAATGCCGTTCAATTTCGAATACACACAAACTCTCCATGTTTTCCTTTTCGCCAGTCAACGCATCATGGGAATGGAATTAGCTCTATAATTTTGGCAAGAAAGGGCTTTTTAATCGTCAAGCAGCCCTTATGAGCCTCTTAGTAGCAATCTTCATTGGAGCAATTTTCGCTTCGTATGCAAATTCCCTCCTATTCTCTAAATAAACTTTCCACCCTCGCTGCGGATCGAAACGTACACAAAATGCAAAGTCATTTGCTCTACTGTTTTCCGTCTCCCATGCAGTTTGCATTTTCTTTCCCACGTTGAATATTTAAGTGAATACTCGGGCCATGCCAATCAGTGAGCTACGTGCCTGTCAGGCTTGTTATTCACGTTTACGTTCTTACGTGTAAAACGTAAATTTGCAACAGAACCTATTTTTATAGCTGCTTTTACGTTTTTGCGGCTCGCCGTGACACCCAGGTTACATGATGGAAGTTGCCTACAGTGATCTGTACTCCGCCCCCTTGAGCATGCGCAACACAGCGTCCGCTTCCCACTCGGCGAGGGCCACAATGGAGTGGAAAAATATTCATTTTCTGCCCATTCCAGTGCGTCTGGATGCCATTCCCCGGAGTCCCGAAGGCTGTATGTACTGTACTTATGTACACGGGGCGCTTTTTACGTTGTTATTTACGTATTTTACGCATTTTCATGTGCAAAAGCGTAAAAACTATTTTCACATACATGTGACAACGCAAATACGATCTGTGTTTACTGCGACAATGATAAGCCTGGTACCTATCGCGCGCGCACTGACTTTCATCACAAGGGACGCACCAGGCAGCGCGGTGGCCACAGCGCAGCGCAGCTAACGAATCGCCACTCCACACCGCTTCATGGCGTCCTTCTCATTATCACTTGCCAACGGATCGGTCCATTTCGTTCACCTCGCTGCGCTCCAACGACCGCCAAGGCTGAGCCATGACACTTTCTAGTCCAGAGAGCGAACGCCTATTTAGCTTCAAGCATTTCCTGCGGTCTTGTGGTCGTCCTCACAGTTGCTGGGGCCTTCAGTCGACTTTGCGTCGCGCCAATGAACGGCCCGTAGTGTACTGGCTCAGGCTTGTTATTTCCGTTTAGGTTTACGTTTTTACTTTCACAGTTTTATGTGTCAAAACGTGAATTTGCACAAGCGGCTAGTTACGGCTACATTTACGTTCTTACGGCTCGTTGGGACATATAGGTTACACGATGAAATTCGCTTACAATGATCAGTCCTCCACGCCCTCAACATGCGCAACATGGCGCCCACCTGCCCCTTGGCAAAGGCAACGATGTCGTCGGACACAAGTTCGTTTTCTACCCACTCGAGCCCGTCTGGTTCCCACTCCCCGGACTCCGTAAGTCTTTGCGTACTGTATTTATGCACACGGGTGGGTATTTGCGCTGCATTTACATAATATTACACCTTTTGCCAACAAAACCGCAAAACTTATTTTTATGCGTGAAAGCGTAAATACGATCTGTGTTTGCGGCGTTTGTAACAAGCCTGTGCTGGCTTGCGCCCGCAGCCCTACATTTCGCCACCAACACCGCCAATATACATTTCGCGTGTGGGGCGTGCGTGTGGTGCTTTTTGCAGTTCGGGGGAGCGGTTCGCCCATCAAATTGCACTGTGACTTGGCAGTTCGCCGGGACGCCGCCATGACAGCCTCAGGCGGTGTCATGGTGCCGTGCAGGTCGCAAACTGCTAGGGTTGCCTCGCGTCGACCGCGCTCGAGCCTCCCGACGCGCTGGCCCCCGCAGGCTTCAAAACACTGCCCATGCATCGCCAACGGCGCCAGCCTCACTTGACGATTGCCGTTGAGAGGTCAGCGGGCGAGCCGGACAATCGACCCCGTCTCGATCTAGGGCCGCCGGCGGCGAGGCAAAATCTCCGGCGGCCGTCCGCGGGGCGATCTTCGCCGCTCTATCAAACAGCGGCAAGAGAAATCCCGAGGTGGTTTGGATCCGTCTCGGAGGCCATGGTGAGCGGCGCCTTGCAGCCTGTCGGCTGTGTCGATCCGTCGTCGGCTGCCGGTCGGGCCGCACTCACGAGCGACCCAATCGGCACTCCCCCGCCGCCAGTGTGCTCACATTTCGCCTTGGAGACTCAACATAATCTTTTCGCGGCAAGGGACTAGTCTGGCATACAGTACTTTGGGGTGCCCTTTGCACGACCTTTCAAAACAACCCCCCCCCCCCCCCGTCCTCTCTCCCCCAAGCTTAGAAGTTACCTATCTGCCGTTTCGTGAAACCATCTGGACGCGATGCCGCAGGGAATTCGTCTTCGCAATTTCGCCCCTTACGGATCGGTGCGCCAAGCGGCGGCTCTGTCCCGTCCACGCCCGAGCGTCGGATCGCCATGGCGGCTGGGCCTCGCTCTTTCCAGGAAAGTATGCGCGGAAAACGACGCAAAGTGTGGACTGAGTCGATCGGCGGGCGATTGGCGAGACTGGGCTCGACGATATTTAGAGACCTAGGAGAATGCGGCCGTGATGGAAGGCGCTGAAGAGTTTTCCGGGGTAGAGGGAGCAGCCGGCCGAAGCGGTGGAACTCGACGGGGGATCCCCATCCGGATGGCATGAGGTGGGGTCCGTCTGCGGTGCTGTTGTGTGGGGTTGAGTGGGTGCCTGTGCTCCGCCGTGGTCGCGGCGGCGGCGGTTCGGCGGCGGCCCTGCGGAAGTGTGAAGTCGAAGCTTGCCGCTGAATGTGGAATCGCAGGCGTTGGGCGGCGGGGGCATAACGTTTGCAGCGCCGTCGGTCACACCGGGCGGCATGCGCACCGGACATCGGCTGAATCCGAGATCGATCTCGATTGGATTCAGGATTCATTTTGCCTGAAGAAATCCACCCCATCAAAAATATTGGCTGTATGGCTGTATATGCCCAATATATGCAAGCGATCAACACTTTGCCACAGCGCGCCACGGAAGGACCATTTACCTGAGCCAAAGTTTCGGGTGCAGCAACTTGGTGGATTTGCTGTTTTAGAGGCTGATACCCTTTTAGGAAAAGTGGTGCAATAAAGTCCTGTAAAGTACAGATCGTTAGACCATTTTACACCTGGAAACTGCTACTTCCAACGTTCTGAATTTAGGGTCTCGCAGCAAATCCTTGCTGATACGAACCAAGTTTCATAATTGTTGAAAATTTATCCCTCTTCTGAGCCAGTGCTGCCTTGTGTATTCAGTGTTCGCCGATTGCACCAGCTGCTAACATAGCCGAGAGTTGCAACTTGCCCCAGTCAAGAATCTACAACTGACATGGCACCAGTGACTCCAAGCGTACCGCCAGGGCCACGAAATAGGCACAGC
>CAJHUC010002422.1:0-40745 GCA_905146915.1 Ostreobium quekettii | reverse complement strand
TTACAATGCCATCCGTGCAATGCAAAACCTGGCCCAGATTCCTCCGATTTCGCTCTGCATCTGACCTTCCTTGGGTTAGAAATTGGATGGTTTGTGTAGACTGCATGCATGTGATGCGCACAGCGGTGGTTTAACAGCGTAATGAGTAAAGGCCACGAAACGTATGAGCTTGATGGTGGAAGGCATGTGAGCTGTGATGCCGGAGAACCGTGGTTACTGACAACTTCTCTGTCACATGAGGGCCATCCTCGTCTTTCCCAAGCAACTTTACCCTTTGCAGGAGCACCAGGCCCTAGGGTGCCGCATGTCATCCTGCTATCGCCAACTTTTAGCTCCAGTTTCTATTCGATAAGTCAAGCTAACGAATCTGGCGATATGGAATCGATTTTGCACGATTTGGTTAATGCCAAGACGGCGACGAACATCCGCGAATGATGCATCTGTGATGTGCACTCCATTCAATATTTTCTAACACGGAGGCAAACGCATGATTTGGTGTTTATGCCAATTTGTCACAGTCATGTGTTGATACATCCTTGGGCCAATCCCTTTGTGACACATGCTATTTTTCTTGGCCACACATTGTCACGAGCTCGTGTCGTATACGACACACTCGAGCGGCCGCGATCAACATACCACTGCCAGGAGTGCAAGGAGCTGAATTGGCTTGACAGGCGATCTATCATGGACAAGTTTCAGCAAACCTTCCGTACATCAGGGATCAATATAGTTTGCTGAAGGCGGACGCCGCACACAAACAGCCATGTTGCCGGTCTCCAGGTCTGAACCACGCGCACATCCCTAGATAGAGTATTTTGTCTCGTTAGACCTATTAACTGGTCATATGAGCCCCAAATTCTGCAATGCTCTCTCGCCCCCTCCCCGAAAAAGAAAAAGCGTGAGGCTGATTCCTAACAATCTCTCGCGCTCTATCAACAACATGTTCCCTCCTCGATAGTCTGTTCGTTCCGTACAACGTCGCCCAGCCAACTGAACCAAAGGCGATGCAGGGCGATTCACCTGTCCCGCTTTTTGTTTGTTCGGCCTCGTCAGTACACATCCTCCCACTCAATCCGGCCAAAGGGCAGAGGAACTGAAAAAATTGCAACATCCGAACAACATCCGCGAAAAGAACAACGGCAGCAAATCCATCCAACCATCGGCCACCGCCTGCAGCGCATCTGGCAGACTGCCACGGCCGCAAGCGACAGCCAGGCCCGGCATGAAATTAGTCCCTCTCTTGTTTTTGTGGTATTCGGTTCTTGTTTCGGATGCCTTAAAAGCTAAGCCACTGACCCATTGACCGGTGTTGGGCTTGTCAGCAGCAGAAGAAGGGGTCCTCACGGAAAGGACGTGGAGACTAACATGTTCTCGTCACGCCCATAAGCCCATGTGCAGCAGCACCCAGAAGCAAGACATGGCGGTGACAAACAGCGTCCCATGCACCAGCACCGTCATCCACGTCAGCCGGGGCAACCCACCGGCGCTGAACTCCACACGCGCTGTGTATTCCTCCGCCCACACGATATACGAAGGCACGAACAGCCCCATGGCCAGCGTCCACATCACCACCACGTCCCAGCAGCAACCTGGCACGCCGGGTGCGGGCATGGTTCTCGCCGACCCGGTGCACAGGGCGTTGAGCCACCGCCAGGCGGCCACAATGTGCGGGGCGCCCTGCGGCGTCATGGCCCCCTCTGTGCACACCCGCGCTGGCGTGTGGACGGACATGAACACCGCTGTGGGCACCTGCATCAGCAGGTGGCCCGTAGTGAACATAGGCACGGCGAAGGAGACGAACACCAGGTTGAGCACCCCCGTGGTCATGGTCAGGAACTGGGCCAGCGCCCTGGCGGAGTCCACCGGCGGCTTGAACCACAGCGGCATGAGCAGGGCCACCGGCACGTTGATCGCCGCGCGCTTGGCCATAGCCAGTCCCCCCCTCAGGTCCGGCCGAGCCTCCACCTTCCACACGCGCCACAGCCAGTCCACGATCCCGTTGACCGCCAGCAGCAGCAGCGACCACCCGCTGTTCGCGGACGGCCCCTCCAGCCACAGCACCACCGACGAGAACGCCACGCCAATCAGCAGGTTCATCTTCTGGAAAGGCCGGTCAACGGGCGCGAACCGGCCCTCGGAGTACCGTCGGCGAAAGTCGGTCTCCAGCTCCTGTCGCTCAAACCACAGGCCGCTGAAGGGTGCTGCCGCGAGGGCCCGATCGCCCATCGGGCCCTGCCCCACGGCGTGGGGCCCCGCCCCGCCGAGCGGATGCAAAGGTTCCGGGATCGCGAGCTGCGTTGCCTCGATCCCAGGGAATGGCGTAGCTAGAGGATCGACCTTGACGTCAGCGTCCAGGATGGGGTTGTGGCATGCCTCGGATGGTTCAGACGGGATGTTCCGGGCCCGCCGTTGCGGGAAACCTTGGCGGGGCCGGGGGCCGGTCGGCCGACTCGCGGCTGGTCGGTTGTCTGGTTTAGGCTGGGTAGGCCGGCCGTGGCTGGTCGTGCTGGCGCGAGGCCTCCCCACCGCGCTTTCGGGGATAGCCGCGAGATGGGGTTGAGGATGGGCGGGGCGGGGCCCTGATGTGCCTGGCTCGGGCAACTCAGGGAGGGGGGGCAGAAAGTGTGATCGAAACACTGAAGTGGATTAATAAAGTTCAGCATGTCATTGGATGGCTAGGAGATGCATTAGAGCATCCTTAGAGCATCTTTATCGGTCGGTGCTAGTGCACCGGCGGAGCTATCCAGGAACGGTTCTCATTGGCTGCCGTGCCACCTTACTAAGGCGGCATTCGCCGAATAGCACCTGTGCCATTGCTCCCCTGCGCGCATCCGCAATGGCGTGTGCTATGCCTACGCCAAATAGCATCACGGCAGCACTACAATGTTCTGCGCGAATAGCACCGGAGATATTCTGGGGGTGCTATGCGGCCCCGAGCGGTGCTATTGCGCTCGGCGCTGAATAGCTCTGGAGGTGCTATTGGGGTGCTATTGCTCCCCAGCCGTTAATGATGGTTTTTTGATGTGCAGTGCTATTCGGATAGCCGAAAAGCACCGCCGGGACAATAGCACCCACCGATAAAGATGGTGGAGGTGGGGGTGGGGGTGGAGGTGGGGTGGGGTGGGGTGGGGTGGGGTGGGGTGGGGTGGGGTGGGGTGGGGTGGGGTGGGGTGGGGTGGGGTGGGGTGGGGTGGGGGCGCGCTATTGTCCCGGCATTGCTGTTTGGCTATCCGAATAGCAACGCAGGTCAAAAAAACATCACCCGCGGTTGGGGGCCAATAGCACCCCAGTAGCACCCCGATGCTCTTTGGGCCAAGCGGTGCTATTTCGGCCCCGAATGGCACCGCCTCAGGCTAACTAGCACACCAGAATAGCACTGGGGCTATTCGCACAGCAGGTGGCGCGTAGAGTTTCCTTGCAAATAGAGCACCCCATTACAAATGCACGCGGGGTGCCATTGCTTCCCAAGCCATCCACCGTTATTGGATGCACACCCGGTGCCATTGCTCCCCAATAGCACTGGTGCTTTTCGCCGCATATAGCATTAGTAAGGTGGCACGGGAGCCATTGAGAACCGCTCCTATATAGCACCGCCGGTGCAGTAGCACCATCCGACAAAGATGCTCTTATATGAATTAGAAATTGCGTTTGCTGGGGCGAGAACGCACTACTCGCCGAAGCCACTGCTGAAATCACCGTCTTCTGGTTACTGCCTTTTGTACCACAGGTGCTACAATACTGTTTTTTGCTACCACAAGTGCTTTGGTACTGGATGTCATTTGGGGGTTCAGGGCACACTGACCACTAAAATGATTGGAGATTTGCAGAATAGCGGGGCGCCCAATTGGCAGCCTTGTGGGACTGGACTCTTGGTTGGGTATCACGGACACTTAGCAAAGGTATGGGCTGGTTCCAATTGGTACAGGTTTTGCTACGGGTCAACGAACGGTACATGTTGTGAAACCCTTGCGGTGGGATCTCCTGTTCAAGGCTTCAAAACAAGGCCATGCCCTCGTCCAAGTCTCCCAGCAGAGCCCTTGGGCTATGTGACTTGCCCAAAGCTAACACTTAACCACCTCTATGTGCATGTACAGGCACACAATACCGTCTGAATGCAATTGTGCGCTCCTGTGCAGCAAAGCGTTCGGTTTGTACATGCGCAGCGCGAATGTATTTGTCAGCTGCTCGAAATATGAGCAGCAATAATAACAATGGGCACATGCCTACTGTAGCACAGAGAGAAGCATCCACAGCTCTCCGCTCTTGCAGCGGAAAGCCGTGAAGAATTCTCCCTACACTAGACAGCACCGACTCTGAGAGCAGTTGATGCACCTGCCACCTCACACGACCAGGTGCGCGCTCGACTTTCCTCGTTTCTGGGATACGTGTGCTGTTGCGTCGCTGCACAGCATCACCTCTTCAACAGTGTACTCCTCACCCTTTGGCGATGCTTGATACAGGCCAAGCGCAGCAACACTCGACCACAACACATTTCTACAAACCATCCACACCAATAAAGTGAGAGCATTACTGCACAATGAATGCAGGTTCACAAGCAATATCGACAGGAACATGCCACCTGACACCCTCAAGTATCTGCAAACTGCCTGAACAGAGCCATCCCGGGACGGGTCGCAAACCCAATGCGCAGCTTCAGCGACGTCAGCATGGATTGTGCCGTCAGCCCCAGCTCGCTCCATTAGCGAGACCAGACCGACAGTGGGCAGACTGGACGCCGGAGCCGCGATTTCAATCGTCGCTCTCATGTGCGGTCGTCATGCGTCGCCCAATGGAAAAGTTAGCAACGAGAACTGCAGAGGGAATGTCAGCGGAGTGGGCTGCGTTGAGCAGTTTTCGTCTGGCAGGGCTGATGGAATATAGCCGTAGTCCAAAACCTGTGGCAATGACGCAAATGGCGTATTCAAGGCCATGCAGGCGTTGCCACAGTGAGGCCGTGTGAAATTCCAAATCACCAAGAAGGAAGGCTAATGTCCCTGCTAGTGTTGTCTGCAACACGGGAAAGTCTTCACTGCACAACGGTACACTACTGCCATTGGCAATTACCCTTCCAAGTGCACTTTTCTTGCAATTGAAATGGACGCAATGCGACGTTTTCCAGGTCTGTACGTCTGCGTTACTAGCCACATCCTGTAACTAGAGTCATAATCTCACACCAGAGCAACCATTGCACACAAAACCAGCATAAAACTAGAGACAGCTGAAGGGCTGAGGATTCTGGCAGAGATGCTTACCTGCGTACCAAGCACCACCACCCCAGCGAGCAGGGTTGCAAATGACATTGTCTCCACCAGCCCCACCAGCCCAGCTGAGCTGGGAGGCAGGCCCTCCAGCCCGGTCGTGCCCGCAGACCTGCGCCGCAGCAAGGCCCGGCCCGCAATGGCCAGAACTGCAAGGTAACTAACCCCTTCGAGACCTCCCAGCAGCCCTCCAGGACCGGGTGGCAACCCACAGCCTGTGTGCCACACAGTCGCATCGTTACAGCCCCTGTGCTCCATGGTTCCGAGCTCTCAGAACACACTTGAAAGATCGGGTGTCATCTCCGTCGCAGCTGTTGCAGTCTGATATCCAGTTGGGACCAAAGCGCCTGCAAACTCTGCGTATCTTTGAATCATGCTCGGGTCGACTATCGGCAGTGCTGAAGGTATAAAGGCCAGGAAAGAGGCATTTCCCTGTATGCCATCCCAGGAAGAAAAACGTGATAATATCCTGGCCTTTAAGCCGTTCAGCTAGAAAAGACCTATGGAAAAACGGGAGCTGATCTATCAGTATTCTTGATGTACACAATAGAAGGAATTCCTGGTGTCAACGAACAACACAACGAGTGCAAATCATCGTATTAGCAATAACCATGAAAGCAGCCCCTGTGCTGGAGTACCAAGGGGCAGTTCAGGCAGGGTGACAACACAGATTCTAAAACATGCATGACACTACAATCGTCCAAGCACATGCACATGCACTTTCCTTGATTGTCGCTAGGACAGTGTTCTCCGATATTTTGTACGGCAGCTAAAAGGGCCAATCTCAGGATTCCACCCACCTGTTGTTTTCAACGCAAACAGTGACCAGGCCATGATGGGAATAGACACGATCCCACCGATGGTGACCACAGCATCAACAAGCCCGGAGCTGGTTGCCTCGACCTGCGAACTCTTCGCACCAGCAGCATTCCCAGGCTGCACTCCCCTCAACTTTCTGGGCTCATCAACCTGACGCCAGAGCAAGCAGCTGTGCGAAAATAATCTCAACAAGGGGAAATAGTACCTCACAGATTCTGGGTGAGGAAGGATACGGCAACGGGAACAATAGCCTGGTCCTGATTCTCAGCTGCAATGTGTACATGCACAGATTTGGCTGCTGCAAAGCCTTTCTTTCGATTTGAGTCATGTGCCAGTGACAAAACACAGCTGTTGCATTTGCAAGGAGATGTCAGGCATAAATTCGCAAGCAGATTGTCCAAAACACGATCGTAAAAGGCATTAAGATCCAAATGGAATCCATTGCACACAGCTGGGAGACGTTCCCTGCAGGTGCAACGGCTGGGCAGGCTAGTGCAACCCACTCTTACACAACAAGAATGTATCCCCACAGCCACTGCTAAATGGGCATCAGCTTCCAGGGTATGATATATAGGAGTTGTGCCAGCGTGGGATGGATGGATGGACACTGCCATCTAGCGTCGAGCCTCCTTGTCATCTAGTTGATAACAACAACAATTTTCAGCATCTGCTCCCTACCTCCTTAGCAGTGACAACGCTGGTTTCAGCATCCCCAACAGACTCCATAACATCATCCTTCGGCCCTTCTTTTTCCTGGTCATCTGTGGCAACTTCTGCTTCTTGTTGAGTCTCTTCCTTCCCTTCCACATTGACGATTTCAGCTTCAGCCTCACTAGTGCTAGACTCAGCAGTGGCCCCTGCCATGCTGCTCTCCTCTTCCGCTGTTTCTGACACTTCATCAGCTTGTACATCAGTCTCACCCTCTGTCACCTCAGTACTGCTGCTCTCTGCAATGAAAACCAGCAGATTTTGTCCATAAACGCATTCTTGGGCCCGCTTACCGATTTGTGCAGTTCTTGCAACAAATACAAGCATCAGCTCACTCCCTGGGGAGGGCCTACTAAACAGCCATCTCTGCAGGGATGCACATGCTGCCAACACTGGCACTGACAGTTCAGCAAAGTGTCGGCTCCAGATGTTTTCCCCGGGGCGAATTGTAGTAAGCAAAGTAAGACATGCCATACTGTGCGGCATAAAGCAACACCCGACGATGAGGCGTTTTTGCCAACGGCTGACTGGTGGACACTGCAGCATTTTGCATACATGTGATAGAGACTGCTTGAAACTGACTGGCCACGCAAACACTCTAGTTGGTGGTGCACAGTCCCACTTGCTCCTGCTCTGTGTCCAAGCAGCACACAGAACTCACAGTACAAACTGCACAGGTGGCATCACTTTGCTTATGGACCCAAATTTCAGGGGTTGAGGGGTGGGGAGGTGGTGAAAAGTGTCTGGAGTACAAATAAGATGGCCACAATGTCCCAGTTTCACCTGCGTGCCCTCCAAGGTTGCCACCTGCCCACCTGCATCGATACCATTGCCATTGCTCTCCTCTACCTCCTCCAACTCCACTTCATCTCCCTCATCCATTGACATCGAGGAGGAAGTTGACAGTGTGTCCCAGAACAGACAATCCACCTCCAGCATTCCTCCAGCTGCAGGCTGCTCTGGGACCTGCACACCATCCAGGAATATGGGCCATCAGCTCATACAACTGCAAACTACCCTTTGCACATTTTTATACTGTTTGAGGACACCAAGCCCTGCCAGCAGACATAGACAAGGTGCAAGACCAGATCAAATACCTCCACTTACCTGCCACCTGCTTGTGGCAACTTCAGGTGCACTCATGAGGAACACCTATGCAGTCAACGAATCCGCCATGCTGTGGCAGGTATTGATAGCCATACTGAGCACACATCAAAAGGCAAAGGTTCTCTTTGTCAGCACAGGTGTGAGAAATCAAGCATTCTGCTGTTGCTGTCTGTTACCTCCAAAGTTCTGTTGGCTCCGGGCTCCCACACCACTGAAGAATCTCCACAAACTTTCACACACTGTGCAATAAACACACTCTTGTCAAGCTCAAACACACGCAACAAGCATCAGGACTGCTTGTTTGTGCTGCCACTCAAGCGCAGCTGACAGATTCAGGGTCACGCTGTACATGCCTCAGTTGGCCAGGGCCATTGTTGCAAGAGTCGAAGACGCGTGGCTGCTATCCTGAATGTTGGCTACTCCCCACACCAAAAAGCGGCCGGTATATACAGCACACACAAGCACTCCAGTTCCAAAGAAAATTTCACACACCGGGAAATGAAACACTGTTGTAAGGAATTCCCCGCAACCGTCCACTGACAGCAGCATCCCAAAAAGCAGGTCACAACCTGATGCACGGGTTTGTACTGCCAGCATGAGCACTAATTGTCGCACCTTGAATTCATAGGTTCCTGGAGCCAATGCTGTATCAACAGTCCACACATCGTCATCGTGCCATTCCAGGCCAACTGCACTGTCAACCTCCCACTCTCCAAGGACATCCCCTCCACCCACGACCTTGATGCTCTCCCCAAATTCTGTTGGATGAAGTACCTTGAACTTTACTGGCACAGTCGCCACTGTGGGCACCTCGCCTGACTCCTGCACACAACAGCTGTCAGTTTATGGTGGCCACTACAATTATTAGTTCCCGGCGTGAAATTCACTCTCAAGCATGCACAGCAGCACTGATAGGAGGACCTAGGATACAGAACACAGGAAAAATGTTTTCCGGCCAATCAACACAGTCGCACAAATTGTGTATGCTCACATAAGAATGTCACATCCTGGCTCAGTTTGGAAATCAGGCATGCACAGTTGGGATATGTTGTGTCTTTGTGTGAAGCAGCGCATGGACAACCTGTAAGATCTGCAGAACAGAAGGCAGAAGGAGCCAAGGGAAACTTCAGGACTTTGCACACAAGGTGGCCGCGTGATACTCGATTGCAACGTGGCCAACGAGCGTTTACAAAGCTGGATATCTCCTTGCTGCATGAATCCACAGCATAAAGTAAGCTGAGGCAACACTGGGGGAATGATTGGCTGCAAGGCTTTTACAAGACTCAAATGCTCACATCTTGGTCTGTTTTGACGACAAATTCTGTCAGCTATGCATAAAAAGCACAGTAGACGTGCCATTTGTGACTTGATTCTGCTCAAAATTTCCAGCAATTCTGTGGTGCATCTCAGCAGCAAAATTCAGCAAGAGATATTGAAGAGATAATTGATGCTCTGTCTGGTTGATGTGCCATGTGATGTCAGAATCAGAGCAAGCAAAGCCCGTGCCAAGCAATAGAATGGCTACAACCACCTTGCATTCATTCAGCTGGACTTCACGATTGTGGTGACAGCAGCACCACAGAAGCCAGATGGGACAGCACACACCTGAGCTACTGAGTGATATGCTGTTGGGCTTCTTCTGTGGTGAGATCTGGTATTAGTCCAATCAAACCCTGTGAAAACAAGCAAAGATGGGTGAGGATGGACCTGGCTGCCTTCAGCAGGCCAAGATGAGCACAGGCAAGGCTATGGTAGCCAGGTGTGAATGGCACGCGACTGTGACCATTTTTGTCCACAGTGAGCAACATACTGTACATGTTCGTGGAGGCCATTCACTGCTGGGCTTTCTGTCACTTTTCTGTCCGAAAATGAAAATGTCTCCCATTTCCCTCCTTTGAAATGATGTTCTCCCTCACAGTTGGGCACCAGACAACGGCTATGGGAATCGTTAAGAAATGGAACAAATGTGTGGAACATCTGCTGTTCATTCCCTGGTATGTGGCTGGGCACCTTCTTTCCGTGTTAGATAGTATGCACACATGCGCGTCTTTCTTCTTGAAGTGTGCCGCTGCCCATTCGAGGCCTTCGAGGCCTGTTTTTGCTGGGATGTTAAATTTCAGATCATTGAATCGCCCACAATTTTGCATTCTATATCCTTTGACCACCACACAAACTTATGTCAGCGTGACTTGGGAGCAGCTTCCCCCAATTTCTGCTGACACGTTCTGCTGAGTTGTGGGGACAAGCACTGTTCGGGCTGCTAAGAAGCCTGCCACGTTGCCCAACATAAATTTGATGCCTACAGGTGCCTGGATGCAATTGCTGTGTGCGGGGCCACTTGAACTTGTCGGGTGACATAACAGTGTGAAATATACATGGAAAATGCATGGTCTGCAACTACGCCAGCACAGACATAGAGACCGGACAACTGATGTAACAGCCAAGCATCACCTTGGAATGGAAAGCTCAACGTGTCTTCTCAATTCTGACAAACTTCAATAAAGGAGAATAACAGAAAGGAGAATTACAAAAGGCTCACACAATAATACCATCATTGCAAAGCGATGTGTAACATAACATTGGACACCCCAATGCAAGTGATGCTTCACAAGGCATCATTACGGCAACGTGTGAAGGTCAATTTCACATTATGGCATGGCACTTATTTGTCAATTGTGCTGGTGCAAGAGCTCCACCTGCCATGGTCATTCTGTCAGCTGTACTCCATTGACTCATGGGGCATTCAATTCAATTCGTTAATTGATTATGACTGGTGATAGAATTTGACATTGCCAGAAATTGTTGAGGGCCAGAATGGTGTCTCCATGTGGTTGATAAACAGCAGAAGGTGCTGCAGGGTGAGTTTATAAGTTATTACTTTCCTGATGAACACGATGTATCTTGTGTGGGAAGTGAGTTGCAAGTCAACTGCAACTGATGTCTTTGCAAGGTTGCAACGAATGCAACAACTGGTACAAAGTCCATCCCCTGATGCATCAGGATGTGGGCATGATTACTGAATCGTCAAAGAATGTGGCAACAGAAAACACTAGACAGCCACAATGCTTTTTGCTCAGTGAGGCTGGCTGGCAAAGAGCAGCTGACAAACGCTAGGGAATCAATGCACCCACCCGACTGGTTATCAGAACCTTGCTGAAATCCAAAACGTTGCTGTTGCAGAGAGCAATCAAATCCATAAATTGCACTAGTGCCGGGAGCAGAGTTGTGTACCAAAGTACGGCTGTTTGGTGACAGAAAAGAATGTCGTGTCGCTGCACTTCACCGCAAAGGGCAGCTTGAGCTTAGGAAGTCATATTTGTGGCAAATGCAAATTACGTTTCCCTTTGCACACGTCCATTCTCGGCCATCAAGCCAGACGCAGCCTGCAGAAAGCTTTCCTATCATGAAGACAAAAGGCGGAAGCATTGACTACGATGAGAAAATCGCAAGGATGCAACGGAGCGGACATTGCCGGAAAACTCACAGCCAAGATATCATCCTGGGTCCACAATAACCAGAACAGACTCTGTTCGTCTCCCAGCTTGATATTTTGCGAAAAAAGCCCAAATTCAATGCCTGCTGTTTAGTCAATTTATGGCCAGCAAACACACTGTTTACTGCAATCACATTTTGCTTTCGTCGCTGCCTGCTGCGCCTGACAATTGCCAACGCGATCTAAAACGGTGACTTTGACGTTTGACTCGTCGGCCACGGGGCCCAAGAGACCGCTAGGCCCCCATGCAGCACTGCATTCGTTCCGCTAAGACCGCAGTCCCCTCAGTACTTGCCGCACCCTGAACCTCAGCAGCCAAAGTACTGAACAGACGGCAGCTTCAGCAACAAGACTGCGTTAACACGTTTTCGGTATTTTCCTGGAACGGCGAGATCTGGGGCGATCAAACGTTCCCGACTGTGCGCCGTGATGCAGCGGAGGGGTGCCTCGGACCCACCGCCCCCGCGAAGATGCCACTCGTGGGATGTCTCGCATTTCCCAATCCTGCCAGACGTTCCCGCAACAGCGCTGCATAGGCGACGGGACCGGCCCATCGCAACCCAGCCTTCGTGTCTGAGGCGCGAAGAGGCGCACGCGGCCTGAGGTGTAGTAACGGTGACGCCATCGCAAGGGCCTGCCTATCTGCTGGCGCTCGAAGGCATGTCCGCAACATTTGGAGGGCAAACCGCCCACGAAGGGCACACGGAAACAAAAAGGCCGGAGAAAACACGTGGCTCGCCGCAGATGCGGCCCAGATTTCCGAAGCGTCGGGGCCCCTGCGCAGCGAGGGTGGGCGAAAGCACCCCGTCCGCGTCGGCCATCGCCGATACTAATCCCAGTCCACCCACCCCACCAGCCCTTGCTCTCTTCCGCGCCCCCATCCACCAAGTGCTGCACGCCCATTCCGCGACATGCGTCCCTTGTCCACAGCGAGCGACGCGCGCCCAGGGTGCCCAGACGCCCGCCGTCGGACGATCGGACCAACAGCGAGATCGAGAACGACATTTTGCCGCCGTACCTGACCCGGGCAGCCCCAGGGGAGGCCGCCCACCGGCGGCCGCCCGCGCGCCCGCCCTCCCGATCTTCCCCGCCACCGGCATGGCAAAAAATTTGCTGCCGGGATGGGCGACCCTCCCGCAGGATGCCCGCGCGGGATCCATGCCGCTCGGGCGGCGGGCCCCAATTCCCCACAGACGGGGCGGAGAGGAGAAGACGGAACGGAAAGACGGAAAGGAGACCGAGGGAGAAGGCTTGGAAGTCTGGGCGCAGGGTGGTGGGGTGGTGGGGCGGGGGTTTCGATGGTGCCCGTGGCCCCAAGGGCGTCGCCGGCCGGTTGGGGAGCGGTCGCCGTCGGCCGACTTTCGGGCGACGCGACCTTTTGGGCGCTTTTGGGGGGGTCCACATCGGACCCGGGGGGAAAAGAGTGCCGCAGATCCGGCGCACGGATGTACGGCCGCCGGTCGGGGTGGATCCTGGCGCATGACTGGCGCGGCGAAACGTGATGGTTGCGGTGTGACGAACCACGGGCAGCGTCGGTCACGGGCCGCAGGCAACGGCAAAGGCCACAGGCGGCGGCAAGTTGGTGCTGTGTTTTTCCTCTCTGCTGAAATCGTTGAACTTCTACTCTAATCCGCAAGCTCTTCAGTGGTGCTGCACCCTCAACCACCAAAACGCCAAAAGCAAGAGCTGCCGCAGAGAAGGGCTCGTGGCGTCAATGAGCCCGTCGCGGATCTTGCTATGCTTCTGGAATTTGCTGTGAGGCTCTTCGAAACTCCAACGTGGGCAAGACTGGGACAAGTTGGTGAGCTTCCTCAGGGAGCTGGTACCCTGCAGGGATGGCAGCGGGCATCCTTTTGGGTGATGGCTACCACCTTTGCTCCTGGCAGTTTACCCCTCAGCAGTTTTGGACAGGCTAGTCCAGAAGCTGCGTTTGAATCTGGGCCACGGGGTCAGTACACTCTGGCACATTTTCTGGAGAGCCAAGGCTTGGTTTTAAACGGAGCCTTGGTGAGCGTTTGTAAAGCCAGCATACCGTCGGCACTTTCACAGAGGCCCACGACCGCCACTCTATCTTCATTTGGTCCCTCTCGCTCAGCCCTTGTGGCGCGAGGTCGTGTGTGGATTGAACGAAGCACTTGGATTCAACACTTTGGCTCAACTAGCAAAGCAATGAGCAAACGTCATTGGCGGCCTTGTGGATTGCTTTGCAAGAGGGATGGCGAAGGACGCAGGCGATGGAAAGTGCTCTCGATTTGTCCATCGTGCAAATCGGGCTGACGACGATCTCGCCAAGCAGAGAAGGAGCAAGACGAACCATTTTCTATGAAGATTTTTCATGCAGGTGTATTGTTATCTCGAAAAGACTTTGCCAGGATCCGGTCAAATGAGCGCAAATATATTGCCGTCTTGATCGTCAATATCGAAAGCAAATTATCAAGTTTAGGGGAGCCCGTTCGTAGGCAAAACTCAATGACGGCACCACCACCCGACAACAAACACCCTTTGCGTAATTGTCAAAATCAATCAAGGGAGGCCTCATGGCACATGAACGTAGCTGGCGCCCACCAAGGGGCCCTCCAAGCGCAGAGGCACAAAAAAATGGGTAGCGCAGGCAGGGCATCCCCAGAAAAATCCCAAAGGCGTGAGGAAGCATGTTCGAAGGACACTGCACAACAAGCAACATGCCACTGTGGCATTGCCACATACCCGCATCAACATACAAAGTGGGCTTAGCGCTCCATCGCCGGATTGTCACGTGCAGTCGTCTTGTTGGCAACCTCAAGTATGGAATGCTCAACACATGCATGGGGACGCACCAGGGACTACATAGTCGATGCGGGACAAGGAGCCCAGCTACGAGAAGGAGTGCCAACCATGCAGAGGGTGTTGGTGGCACAAACTCTTGAGATTATAGACGCGCGCCTCATATCTGGAGGTCACTTATGAGGGAAACGTCTCCGCAAGCTATTGGACACCGGTCTGAGTCAGGCAGTCTGATCTGGAATGGTCGACACAGGACCCATGACATGGCAGTGTTCTAGTCCACGAGGTATGCAAGAGATTCCAGTCAATTCAGTGTACGTGCATTTCACAGGACAATTGCTCGCACATCGCCCCCACGTGGTGAGAAATCTGACCCACCTGCTTGTGGTCGTGATGTTACCAGTTGCCCACAGCGAGTGGCGGCAGGAAAGCCGCAACAGAGTCGCCCTGCACCGCTTCCCAAAGACGAACAACTTCATTCAGACACGCCTGCCACACCGACCCTTGGCGTTGAGGTCGTCAGGCAATCGAAATCATGCACGACTGGCGTGGGCATGCCTTGGCTGCCATCCGTCGGTTTACACGGTTCCAACAAGCTGCGATGTTTTATTCGCCTGCCCAAGCGGGGGCTAGCAAATGGACCCCAGGGGCCCTCGCCACCCTCTACTGCGATGCACGCAAGCTCGACTTCCGCGCATTCCACTGAAGAAATTCCCTCCATGTCGCCATCGTCTCTGCCAGCGCCTGTCAGTCAAGGAGCCATGCTCAACTTTGAAAATCTCCTTGAAGCGCCTCATGAAGCAAGTTTGCGCGGGGTCTCACGAACTGCCCTTCGGACAGCACGCTCGCCCACAATAAATCCCACAAGATGAGCCAGACAGCATTCCCAAACAGAAAGAAAAATTGGACTAAGCGTTATTTCCCTCCTACTCTCTGCCACCATTTGCATCATTTACAAGCAGGGCACTCAGAAGCGCCCTGGGCTAGTGTGGCCTCGAAACTCAAACACGGCGCTGCACCCTGCCCCTCCATCGTGGGGCCATTTCAGCCGCGCAACAGCCCGGTCGCCTGACCACACAGGACTGTGACGGTTGCAGGCAGAGCACACCAGCTCACCAAGACATGGCCACACCATTGCGCAGCACACACTGAACTCCTGCAGAGAGCTCAAACCCCCTCCAATCACTCGCACACTAGTAAGGCGGCCGTGCAAACAGCCGAGCTCAACGGAGTCCAGCCGCTTCCAAGCAGGGCGTCCTCCTGGCCACATGAAATTGGCAAATGCAGGCTGGCCCTTGGCCCGCTCACGCCTTTGCGGTGGCCTCTGCAGGCTGCACCCTCTTTCCAGATATCTGTGCCCCCTTTATGGTACAGAATTTCTTGAGCAGCACAACCATGGCTGTCATGTTGTCACATCCCTCCCCCGTCCCTGCCGAGTCTTCTGCCAGGCAGTGATCGCACATCTGCTGCACGATTTCGTCCACCGGCACGCTTCGCTTGAGGCGCTCTTGAACAAAGTCCACAGCCTGAAAGCCAGGAAGGGGAACAGAGCATCACTGCACTGCACATTGCCTTGGCACTATCATTGCCAACCACTAGCGCTGATGGCAGCAGCGACACACACTAGCATAGCAAAGAGAAACACACAAAACTCTCCAAACAAGCAGGTGCTGCTCCAGTGTCTGAAATGTTTCTGGACGTTAAAAAAGATCTCAGAAATCAACAAACACACAGGGAGGTTGTCTTCATCCCCGAGACAGACCTCCTGCAGTGGACACGGCTGGCCCTGGCCCATTTTGTCCACATGGTTAGGGACGTTCCAAAGAATGCATCAGGAAATTCTCGTCTGCCACATAGAATGTCAACACCCAATCCAAAAACACTACAAACGCATGTTTTGGCAGCCAAGGGACAAACCACTGGGGCACCCAGCCAACCTCACAGTGCTGGCAAGGGCCCATCCACATCATTGTGCCATGCATACCTCCTTCATAGTGGCAACAGCACGGAAAATAACTTCCTACTAATCAGTTTGCCAAACTAGCCTGCTCTGTACCATTTACTGTTCAGACCGCTCCACCATCTTCCACAGCAATGGGGAGTGTTTCACAAAATTCCTGTGCTGGAGGGTGCCACCCTGCAGCCATCGACTATGTCCAGCTCACACACCTGCTGCTCTGTGAGCACATCCCAAATGCCGTCGCATGCCAACACGCAGAAGTCGTCACCACGTTTCAAGTCCAGCACCCGCACATCAGGGAATGCGCTGACCATCTGCTCCTCGGGGGGCAGGTGCTTAGCCTTCTTGTACTCCATGTCGCCCAGAGCACGGGACAAATTCAAGCTCCCATTGACGCGCCCATCTGCCACAAAGCCACCTGCCTGTTGATGTGCAAAACCAAACAGAACACTAGTTTCTCTAGAATCCGAAATTTTACAAAACTTGATAGAGTTGAAATTTGGTCAAGGAGATCGTAATTCCAGGCACTGTCCCCATATTTTCACAACACTCCACCCACCCTCGTTTCTCTGCAGCTTACGTCTGCCACTTGACTGAGATTGTCGACAGCACACGTGCCTTTCATGCAGAAATACCGTTCCTGGTGCCAGTGACACTCATGCCCATTCCTGCATCACTTCAAGGTTGGCTTTCTCTTTACCATGATAGGCATTGGGAACACTCTTCAAAACTCAAAAACAGCCACCCCTTTGATCCCAGTCGCCAAGAAACGACCAAGTATTTCCCAAGTGTTTCAAGGCAATGATGCAATAAGCTTCACATTCTTGCGAGCCACATATATAAGCTTCATATTCTTCCAAGCAGACCAACCTGACTACTTAGTCAGGATTCCAATCTTGCACCATCCAATGAATCTATAGTATCGTTATTGTGCTATCCAATGCATAGAGGCAACAAGGTAAGAAGTCAAGTTCGGCTTGTCCAGTCAGGCTAGACGACGATGCTCAAGGTGGCAGCGATGTACAAATCCACATACACTTGCATATACTTTGCTATAGTACACACATCGCCAGACGATTTCTGGCTGCACCACACAAAAAGTCTTGGAGGGCTGCCACTTCACCACTTGCCTTTACCGTACGAAAGTTCAGACACACTTGTGAGTATGTGTTCATGCCAGCAGCGCCCGATGCAGCTGGGCAGTTCTTGCCAAAAAATTGATAGACTCAGCCAGAAATAAATACAGCAGTTACCAGCATCTGGGTGTATTACTACCATCAACAATTACTCAATATATTACTACCAACTACTGTTTCAGCTGACAGAAACCAATCTTGTGTGGACACACAAGTCTGGTACTGCAATCTCAGCATCTGTTCAGGCAATTTTCAAGTCAGTGTTGACAGGCTGTGCTCCTTTGTGAACTAGCAACAGGGATGCAGAAACATCCAACGTTGGCCTGCGGATTCCAGGTGATGTCTAGTCAAAACTTCAAACACTGCAAGCCCATGGTTGAGCCCTCTCCACACCTTTCTTATCCGTTCGTCTTCAATAGGGTCAGTTGGCTTGTGGTCTTGGCTCATTGGAATGGCAACGCCTTTTCGAGATGCAACGCACCTGCAGCAAGTTGCGCCCAAAGAATCAATGCCGATGCAATGCAGATTTCTACATCATAGAGTTCAGTGCATTCGAATCCAGTATGCTTTGCACAATATGCATGTCAGCAGGTCAAATTGCTGCCAAGACAATGCCATGAAGCAGACTATGTTCGTACCCTCAAACATCCCTGCGGACAGTGAGTATCAGATCCTGACTGAGACACTACACCGCATGGTAAGTGTGCAGATGTCGAACTTCCAAGGTCAACCCCAATCTGGGTGGATTGGGTTTGAACCTAACCCAAAAGTAGACCTGCATGGAAAAAAGGTTTGCTACAGCATACAGAAAAAATGCAAAACACATACCCTGACAAACAAATCTGTGCTCCTTTAAAACCCTTAATTCCATCATGACTGAATCGAACCTCCTCGAGCGTAGCCAAGAGAAAACTCGCACTGGACTAGGTCAAACCTGTTTCCCACGTTACAATGCGATTTGCAGCATCACAGATGCCAAAATGATTTTTTCAGTTGACGTGCCATACAAGGAATCTTGGTTGATTGACAATACAGACATGCTCCACTCCAGAACATGCTTTGGTATCATGGAATGCTGGATGATCTTCACTGCAATCGTGCTTGGGGACAGGCTCCCCGGCATGGCAAGAGACGGCAACTCAAAGCAGACTGTCAGCACAGTGTCAACATGGACCACACACAGCTGGAGGCCCCATTCACAGAAATGCTGCTGAGTATTTGTAGATCAGCTAGCCATACACATCGAGAAAACAATTTCCATTATTGATGCTCAAGTCAATCAGATTCACACCCATGGTGGCAGGGCCCACATCTGTGCGTCGGGACAGGTGGAGCATCTGCACTCCTTGAGTGCAACACAAGAATTGGAATATCACCACCTAAATAACAACTCCATAAATTGACAAATACAACATTGAACGCATCACAAAAGATAAATCGACAATAGCATTCATAAACTAATAGGAACAACAGCAACAACGCTGTGTACCTGGAGTCGCCAGCATTGGCCACAATCAGGCGCTTGTTGTCCACCAGAGCCATAACAGCAGTGCAGCCAGCCAGTGGTCCACTGCAGCCCTCGGCCTCTGCAGCCTCCAGCCCTTCAAGCTCGAGTGCGCCCACCATGTCCTGCGGCAGGGCCATGTTTAGGGGGGTTTGGGGTGAGTCGATCTCGACAACCTCTCCATCGCTGGCATCGTCAGCAGAAGCACCCGAACAGTCACCATTGGTGGGCGGCTTCTCAGACAGCATAGACCCACCCCCATTCTGCAACACATCCATTGTGTCCATCAATCATCATGTCACTCCTTCGTTAACAAACGCTCTGGGGTGCAGGATGCTCTTTGATGTGATGTATCCAGCCATCACAAACTTCCACACACACTCAGGTTGTTGACCGCTAGGGGCATTTCAGAATATTCTGATGTGTGTGGGTTGACGACACAATTTGAAGAGCAGAGTTGGAAAAAGCCTTGGCAGATATCTTTTGTATGCTTCAGTCATTCTGACACGTTTCATGATGGTATCGACAACAATTTGTGCACGCAACAAATAAAATACATCACAAAACACAAATTTCATATCACTTGCACATTCTGATGGATAATTGGCTAGTACATTCTTGAATACTGCCACATATTGCGACTGTGGGCAGTTGATGGGTGTGGCGCTGGATGCTAAAAGAACACACCATGGTGATTAGCTGAGCAGATAAGCCAAACACATACTGTTCCCACTTGCGCTCTGGCCAGAGAAATTCTTGATCACCCCTTGAACCTCACAAACTATGCCCTCCTGTGCCCATGGCTGACCAGGCCACAGAGCGAGTATCCCATTTCCCGTGGCTGTTCCCTTTCATGCCTAACAGTGGTATTATTAACCATTGGTTTTTCAGCCAGTTTATACTTACTAGCCCCTTGCAAAGCTACTTCATCTGTCCTAAAAGGATTGGCAGTTATCAAAACGGCGAAATCAGTGTTAAATTCTGCTCAAACGTGCAAAATAGCATCAAAATCGGAAAGACGAGGTGCCAAATCTTTAGGAACCACTCTCATCTGCAATAGACACTGAATCTCAGGCTGTTTCATCTTTCCAATGATGGGTTGCATTGATCACCAAATTGTCCCTGACAGCAACCTCCTACACGACATCCACCACTGTTCTGCTCTTGCTGCTTGCCAACGTGGGGAACTTAAAGTTGTTGTTGTTGGGCTCGCTTGTCCGCTTGTAGCAGGGGCTGCAATTTGCGGTCAGGGGCCAATTCTGAGCTACCTTGGGACTTGCACCACATTTGGCCCTACAAGCCCGTGTTTGAGGGGTCACATCTCCCTCAATACTGTGAGTGCTGCCACATAAAGGGACTCAATCATCATAACACTAATGGAATGGATATGTGAGTGTACTTGTATCATGCTATTGGTGTGTGTGTAACCAATGCTGAATTGGGTGCGTGCTCTCTTGCCCTGCCGCCACCGTACCAAGCTGATTGATCTAAAACTTGGTGGGTCAAAATTGTCACAACGGTCAATATCTGATCAAAATCTGGGTGCTCTTAGAGGTGCTTGGATGGGTTTTCCAAGGCTGCAAATCACAGCCACCGGTCATTTGGGATAGTGGAAGCATGAAAAATATCAGAATGCTGAAGTGTCAATCATGCTTTGGTACACTGGCCACCCCAAGTGCAGGTGGTACCAGGATATCAAATGCTTACATCGGCCTGTCCATGGGCAGGTCTGCCATCCACGGCAATGTCGTTCCTCCTGTTGATGCTCAGTGTGTGAGGCACCCCTGCTGGGATCCCCTCGCTGTCCTTACTGGCCGGCGCACTCTCATGGAGCCCATCCACAGCATCTTCCGCCTTCACGCAATCCCCCTGTGGAGCCTGGCAGCCACAGCAGGTTCACTGCTGTGTTCGCAACAGTGCCACAAACACCCATCGACAACACAGACACCAAACCAGCGCCAAGTCCATTTGTGCACCTGCTGACACCTGCCCCCACCCCCATGTACATGTTTGCTTGCATTTCGTGAAGCCTATGTTGTGTGCTCATCATCTTGCAATGGCAGTCTCTGCATCATCATTCACGGCATGCGAAAGAACCTCATACACACTTGCCTACAAGGGGGTGCCCTCTGTATGACCTGTTTCTCTTTTGAACTGCAACAAATCTCACCTCCTGAGAGTCAGGTAGCTCATCATCCTCCTCGCTGTCCTCATCCTCCACATCCTCGAGGTCCGAGATTGGGAAAGAAGTCACCTGACTGGCCTTGACGAACTGGAAGGGCTGCCGCTGCTGGCCATGGTCCTTGGTGGAAGCCTGGATGGCCTTCCTCAAGATGTCCGGCAACTCCATGTTCTCAAAGTCAGTGAACCTGTTGCAAGGCAGCTAGGGGTTATGCGAATGTTGCCATCAGACCCAAATTTTGACCACAGACAGCTGCAAATGTCTGAGACTGCCATTGACTCCTGAACAAGTCGACAGGCATCTGGGCATGTCTATAACCGCCTGCAATCGTTCACTGAAGTCTTCGAATACGCACACACAAAGGTTTACAATTGTCCATGGATGTTCAGGGACGTCTGCGGACATATGTTTAACAGAGAACCGCAATCTCGCATAAGACAAACACTGTCCGGTATTTGCGCCAAAAGTCATCTCATTAACAACAGCAGGCCAGCCACACTGGCCCTTGAATGATACAACTTGTGGCGAGAGGCAATACAGCAGAGCCACCCCCCCTGAACTTCTCCAGTTTCAAGCAAGCAACCTCTTCACCTTGCAGCCAACACTCTCTGGAGCCTACAATGCCTTCAACACCTTGCAAGAAGTTAAAAGTATCAGGACAGGGGCTACACACTGATATATTAGTTGTAATACAATCTCTTCAAACAGAATGACATTTATGACAGCCAGACGCCTGTACAAAAGACAAGTGCCACTTTCACTCACTCTATGTCCTCGCTCTCTTGACGGCCCCCTGCAAGGGCAACCAACTCTGCTTGACTGCCTTCCTCCATCATGACTTCGTCCATTCTCAGGTAAGTGGACCTCAGCGCTGACTCAAAGTCTCCCTTCTGAAATGACTCATTCTTGAGAAGCTCCTCTACCTGGCAGGCAATTCCAAATTTTTCTATTTTCTTCATCTCTTTTCTATTTCGTATTTATATATTCTCTATTTAATTTTGCCGAATTTCAGAGTGTACAGAAGTGAGCAGACACTCATGAACAATGAGGACAGTGCAGGGATTGTGAGGGCCTTTCAGGCACAACAGCAGGGGTCAACACAATCTCTCAAAGTGATCAAATGCATTGTCTTGCACTGGCGAGTCAAACAGTGCTGTGAACAGCCATCGCATGCCGATGGTGGCAAACACCAACTCGAGGAAAATCAAGCAAGCAGGCTTGTGCTGTATGTGTTGCCCTCTGAGTTACTTTTCAGACACCATGGTTGTTACGATCGCATCATTGACAGGAACCAGATGCGGGACATAGAAACGTTCTTGAATCCATACACGCCAATCATCGCCTACAAGGTGCAAGGCCACCACTTGTCTTGTGAAAAGCAATTCAAAAGGAGAACAGCACAACGTCATCCACAGGGGTATAAATCGACGACAAACAGTGGCACAGCAGACATTTTGGGACGCTGCTGGCAATGGTGTGTGCGGCTTGGGCGGCTTGGGACAGTGCATTGCAAATACACAACATGCAATCAGTAAGCCTATAGGTTTCTGCATATCCGACTTGTCAAAATTGGCAGGCCATATTGCAAGCAAGCCCGAAGCAACCAGAGTTTTACAAAAAAGACAGTCTTGCCGATCAAACTCACGAGGTGCAGCGCAACGAATTTTGCGACCTCTTTGCCCCCATGGCCATCAAACACCCCAAACATGCACATAGATGGGTGACCTTGGATATCCAGTGCTGCAAGGTGGGCATCTTCCTGCAGAGCACAGCAAATGACCGCTCATGCACAATCTGGGCACAAGCAACTGGGATGTCAACCAGTATGTTGCTTGTGACTGAAAAGCAGCAGGAAAATGCTTGCTATCTGCAGGTCATATCTATTTTGCTCTTCTGTACCAGTCCATTGAACAAGGATGTGGAGGTCAACAACTGCTTTAGATAGGCCGCACAGTTGGCTGAGATGCCTACCAGAAAAACTGTCTGCAAGTCCACCGAACGTCACACAATGTCTTTTTACTGTGCAGTGCACCACCCATTTGGGCAAAGGACAGCAATCCCTCACGTCCAAAACCATCTTGGGGGCATTTCTGGTAACTGCATGACAACAAATTTGCTGCTGCTGTCAACTTGTTGTTTCGTTCATCAGATAATCTGGAGTCTCGACTCCAAATACAACTCTGCCTCCCCAACCCGTGCTGAAAAACCTCCAAGGTGTTCATTACATGGGATCTCATCTTAATCGGGGACAGAAACGTCGCCTTGCAACAAAAGATGCAAGGGAATGAAGATGTCCTTGCAGGCATTGTGAAACATGACACACCAGTACTGGCATGTGTCCTTGCGGAACTCAGATGATCAGCAGCACTTCCCCTGCTTTAACAAAACTGTTGAGGAAAGGGAAAATAGAGACTCCCACAGTGCCATAGAGGGTGTCAGAATGTTGCCCATGCTACGCACACCAGTCATACAAGGACTTCAGTGAGGACAGCAGTAGCATTCAAAGCAGCATGTGCTGGCAGCCACAGCAATTGAGAATTACCATTTCAGTCCTCCACCCCTGCATGGCAGCCACACTGTACATTGCATTGCCATTTTCCCCGCTTTCCACCTCCTGTCCAATGCACACCTTTGTCTTAAAGATCACATTCCTGCTACTGCACAAACAGGTTATTCAAGCGTGTGCTGAAAGGAGCCTCACTCTGAAACCATTCCCTCCATTCTTGGAAGGCCCTTCTAGCCACTGCTCTGGGCAGAGTCCAAGATGAGTGATGTGATCGACAACAAACCCCGTCATTTTACCAAAGGGTAAAAAAGCACCATGTCGTCATGTTTTGGCAAGGGCAAAAATTGTGGATCGTGGAGCTTCCATTCCTGATAGTCCATGGCAACTACATGATTCTCCCCGCAACAGCATCACGCCCACAAGGCAGGCTGAAGGTGCGCCTGCCATATCGTTTTGGCCAGTATACCCAGATCATGAGGTCCCCTGGGCACCTGTTTCTTTCGACTCCCACAGCTTCCTTGTTCTGTGCTGTTGCAGCTGCACTCAGGCAGGTCCTTGCCAACTCCACAGTGCGCAACACATTATACAAATCCTGAACGGGGGCACTCGCTGCATGGCACCCTGCTCTCTATGAGAGCGATGGCAGAGTCCACAACCGGCACCCTAGCCAAAAACAATGACTCGAATCACTGCTGCACCCAGGAGGAAAATGGCCAACCACCCCTCGTTCACCGGCTGGCGACAGCACCTCGAGAGGGCGCGACAATGTCCCGATATCTACTCAACCCACGCCAGGACGCTATACGAGCACGCCCGCAGTCCCGTCGGCAGCTGGACACCTCGCCATCGCCGGCGCAGGCCAATCCTCCACACACTTCCCTGAACCAACGACGCCCAGCGCCGGCGCGGACGGAGAACGCGCCACCGGCCTGGGCCATCCTCGCGCGGCGCGCCCGACGCGGACAGCCCGTCCGACACCCGCCGTGCCGCGCAGAAAGCACGGACTCGAAGCCCCGGCCGAATGCCCCTCGCCGCGGCCCAGCACCGCCTCGCGGCCGCGCCCGCGAACCAGACGCGCCCGACCCCAGGGAGAGCCACTGCCGGCCCCGCTGCCTGCCGCTCAACCGCCTTGAGACACGATCTCCTCGCCCCCCCCTCTCCCACCCCCATCCCCACCCCCCTTCCCTCTTCCCCCTTGCCTCCCACGTAAGACAGCCCGCCCGCCCTGGCCGTCCTTCCCCCCGCCTCCCTCCTGGATCCCCCCCGCAGGATCGATCCGTCGATCATCGCCCCAAAGCGCAACGGCACCAGACGCCGCCCGGCCCCCTCCCCCTTCCCCTCCCGCCCACCGCACCTTGTCCCTGATCGGCTCGCTGAGATACGCGCCCATGGCGACCGCGATCCGCTGCGTTCCCGCCTGTGCCGAAGATGCCCGCTGGCATCTACGCCTGCGGCGCTGCTCTGCCGGCTGCGGCCGGCGACCTGGCGACCGGGTGCCGCGGGCTGCGGCCAGACGAATTGGGAATGGGCACGGGAAGGCGGAGGATACGGACGCTGGGGGCGGGGGCGGCCAAGGGGGGGTCAAATGGAGGACGGGTGTGTGTGCGGAGGTGACGTCAACCGGGTGGGTGGACGCGGGGACGCCAGCAGAACAGGCGAGGGTGGTCCCGATTCGCGGATACTGGACCGCTGCCAAAGACCTGTACTGAGACGGCACCCGAACACCCAAAACCCTTCCCCCCAAAGAGAATTCCACAAAAGAGTGAAAAAGGGTAAAAGCCCTAACCTCAAACAACTTAAAAACTGACTCTAAATACTAACGGCCCTACGCTGCCTCAATGTAGAGGCAAATAGTCGGTATGTGAAAGAACAAACGATGGACGTGTTGTTCTCTGCAGAGTTGGGTGGTGGCATAGCCGATGATGGTTAACACGCAATTGATGGAAGTTTGTCAACGTCATCATCACCCCAGACACAACGGCCGTTCCCAAAACGCGTCTCCGTCTGTGTACCCCACTGCTACTAGTGCTAGAACCGATCCCGGTCCTGCTGCCAGTCTCGGCGCCGGTCTGGTGTCCGTGTAAAGGCAACATTGTGGAGAAGGCATGATTTGGCGTTGGTTTTCCTCACGAGGATGTGGTGCAAGACTTGGTCTTCATTTAAAACTTTTCAGTACACTCTGGCCCTTGGGATGAATGAGGCTGGCTTGGGGACAAAACCATGTTATTGGGGGACCTGGACAATCTTCATTCGTGGGTGGGCGGGGTGTTGTGTGGTGCGGTGGGGTGGGATAGGGTGGAGAGGTGGGTTTGATCAGCTGAATTAGAGCCGAAAAATCATGGATTCGGCCACAATAGCCCATCCAACATATGCAGCTAATTGTGTTGGAGTACTTGTTGCATGGAATCGAATCTGATCATTTTTCCGTCTCACCAGCGCCACCCAAATCGAGGCAACACAGGGCAGCCACAATGTAGTTGGTGGGCATTTGGTTCATGACCAATTTTCCCGGTATTGTCACCAATTCGATAGGCGATCTCGATGTGACCATGTTGTTAGTTGCGCAGAAGTGCTTGCGCCCATACAAGCCTTCGTCCTTGTTTTCCGTATGTTGTTGATAGTTTTCTGCACTTGCCTGTTGAATTTATCTTTATTTTTGCGATATTGCAAATTTGTGCCACCTGATAGGCTTCTGGCTAGCAGCCTTTCATAGCAATATCTATTCTAGCTGGCGCCCCATGTAGCAGCGTAGTGTTGGTGATTACCTTGTGGATGACAATTGCCAGCCGCCACTTAGGGCATCCATTTTGGGAGCCGGATATGGAATGCCTCCCTGACACCAGTAAAAAACAGGCCAGGTGACACAGTCCTGACACAGTATGCTCAAAATCCAACTATGTGCTTCTTGGCAAATGTGGTTCCAAAACCACATATTTAGTACACACATTGACACAGTTTCAACCATGTACCCTGGGAAACCA
Source organism: Ostreobium quekettii (assembly GCA_905146915.1). NCBI lineage: Eukaryota > Viridiplantae > Chlorophyta > Ulvophyceae > Bryopsidales > Ostreobiaceae > Ostreobium > Ostreobium quekettii. Next base: position 14,328 of record CAJHUC010002422.1, on the reverse strand, counting down.
TGTAGTCTACACGGTTTCTGAGGGTACATGGTCGAAACTGTGTTGAAACTGTGCAATTGTGTGTATTAAATGTGTGGCTTTGGGGCCACATTTGCCGAAAGCACACAACTGGATTTGAGCAGACTGTTTCCGGATTGTGTCATTCGGCCTTTTTTTTCCTGATGTGAGAGCAAGGCTTGCGCTGGTTCCTGATCCTCTGGCTCCAAGGGTGGGCATAAAGTAACAACTTCACCATTCAGGGCAAACGACAATTGCACATTGTTTGTGCAGATCAAATGTGAACTGACCTCATGGGCACTGTCCCTCAACTTGGTATTGAGCACAAGTGCTTGTCAGCAGTGTTAGGAAGGAATTGACGGCCAGGACTGGATCCTGTCAGTGGCCACTGACAGTGTGGCCATGGTCACATTCAATGCCATCAAATGGGCCATTTGACATAATTCCATTGCAATTTCAAAAGTCTCGAGCTGCTGCAACACGCCAGGTCAAATCCTGCAGTAATTACACTTAATACGTTGTTCATAATAATATTGTGATAATATGTGACAATTTCGCAGGATGCTCCTCCGAATTCCCGCTGCGATTCCCGAGCTTGGCACCCGGAGGGTCACGCCGCGTCCAGCCCAACATTCGCCACCATCAGTTCCGAAAGGCGGTCCCCTTCACCGGGTCCGACCGCGCATCGATACGCCTCCGGCACCTGGTCCCCCTGGCCCTCGTCTCCCGAGCACTTCGCCGCTTCCTCCTCGCAGCGCCCTTCCGACACCGCCTCCCCTCTCGACCCCACCGCCTCTTCAGGCGCGTCACTCTGGGCAGTGGCGCCTTCACATACTCCCTCGCACGATTTGCACCTGGCGCCCAACCTCGCAGACAGCCCTCCACAGTCCACAGGGCTGCTTGGTCGACACCCTGCCTGCGCGCCCCCTTCCAGGGCTTCTGCGTTCCCTCTTGATTCGCCTTCCGCTGCCCAATCCAGCCCACCACCTGCAGGCTCATGAGCCTCCTGAACGTGAGCCGCGGCGTCCAGCTCAGCAGCCAAGCTCTCCACGGCCTCAATTCCCAGCGCTGTGCCAGCGCATCCTTCAGGTGCGTCGACGTTATCGAGGCCGCCTGCGGGCGCGCGAGCCGTTTCCTGAGGCCCGTCCGTGTGGCCCTCCGGTGTGCTGGGGTCTCCGCCAGGCGCTGGTTGCTGGCAGCCGAGGTCAGGCAGGTCTGCTGCGGCGTCCGCGTGGAAGCCATCGGCAGGCGGCCGGCACTTGTCGGGAGACTTGGCCCACTGCAAGGCACGGGGGACATAAGCCACCAAGATACACCAGTTTGGGTGGGGGCGCCAACAACAATCGCAACCCAGTATTTTCTTCTGCTCATGTATAAAACCAACATTCCCAGTGCATTGGGAATTCGATATCAGACACGGGATTCTTTCCCGCCAGGCACATTGCAGCGCGCGGGATATGACCCTCGATGTCACCAACAGAAAACACCATTATTGTGATGCCAACTGCGATGCCATTTTTACATTAATGAGGCATAACAGTGATTGCGATGGCGCAACTGTAACTGTGGCGGCATCAACTGGTGTCAAATAGCATTGCAGCCGGCATCGCAAGTATAACTTTTTTCTACTGGTGCGTGTCTTCTGCGACAGCAATCTGCGAGGCGAAGAGACGCCGCTCGCCGACTCGTGTGGCGCAATGCCTTGGCGCTGTGCTGAGATTGTTGACGCTCACATTGCTGGCAGCCCTCTTGAACGCCTCGCGGTGGTCCAGGTCGGGGTTAGCATCCTTCAGCCTCTTGACCTCCTCGCTGGGCAGCACAGACGCCTTAAATGAGACTCAGTTTGGGGCTGCGCAGGTCTCATCTTTGCTTGCCTTGGATGCATCGGCTCTAACTGTCAGCTATTCTAGTCCTCACCACAGTCAACACCACGAGTTGTGCAGAAAACGGTATATGAAGATCAGACAAGAATATTGGACAATGCGTGGGCGACAGAATTGCTCAAGTGCTAAGCCTGTACTATGTTGTTCTGCAAAGGTGCTGATAGGTAAGTTTTGCCATTCAGCTTAACAGTCACCACGCCGGCCATCGACTCACCGCATGAACATATTGTATGGCGACGGAGTGCGTTTGCGCTTTTCTGCAGGGAAACAAAGTACACTGTCAGGAACTGCAAACAATCCACAGCGCGACTGAGGTCTCGCAATACCATGTTAGCAGTTGGCAGGCCAAGAGTGCAAGCCATTGATGGGGGCTGCTGTGGGTATACCCACGTGTTACCAGTATGTGGAACAGCGGCCCCGCTCTCTGTGCCCCAATGCCTTATGCACACATACGCGCACCAAGACGTGGGTCTTCCAAAATATGCACCGATTCAATTGTTGCATGACACAGAGCCTCCCAAGATGCTGTTCGCAATTCGGATGCCGCTGAAGTCGCACGAAGCGGCAACTGCCAAGTGCTGAAAGCCGCATCCCCTTTATCATCAAGGGCGATAATATCAGGCATTCGCCATCCAAGATTTGGCAGCAAGGATGACACAGAAATCACCCGACAGCCCAAGCCACTAACCTTTACGCCACTGGTTAACCGTTGGGTCAAACACATGTGCCAAAGTTGAGGTCTAAAGACAATCAATGTTGATTGAGGCAAAACTGGCACCAGCAGTGTGCTTCCGAGCTCACAACGAAGGAACTGTTGTCAAGTACGAGCAGGCGCACTTTTCTTCTGTCTGCCGCCTTCTCCCAGAGGAACCCCGCCGATGCATGGAAACATGTGTCCACTGGACACCCGCGCGTTGGGCTTGGTAAAGGAAGGCGTCAGCCCGGCCAATCCCGCACGCCCCGCCAGCCCCCCGCCTCCTTCTGCCATGTACTTAGGGCGTGCATGGGAGGCTGCCTCCCCTGCGAGCCCATGTGCAGCTGCAGATGGCCGTCCATTGCGTCCGGTCCATGGAAGCCTCGGGAAGCAATCCAATGGCTGGGGTGGCGGTTACGGGGGCGGTCCTGCCAGTAGGATTCGCTGGGGGCTGAGAAGTCGTGAACCGCTGGGATGGGATACTGCAATGAGCACAAGAGCAGCGTCGTGGCCTTAACCCTGCTGATTTGCGGATGGAGTACTGGAAACTGCCATCTGCATGAAAGAAACTGAGGTAGTACAAAAGGGTGGCAGACATGCCCGCATATATTACAGGCTGGGCTTGAACAACATACATCCAGCCGCATCAGTTTTTGGAAGCAGCATGAATGCATTGAACTGAGACAGTCAAGCAGAAGCGTGGGTGAGAATTGCTGCTAAATAAATTGCGGCTCCCTTGCAGCTGATGGACGTTCCTGAAATACTTTAAATACAAGACGTGAATGCATACCAAATCTAAAATTCGTGGCGGTCAAGTGCGCAAAATGTCCAGAAGGTGTCCCAGTCTAGGTGCTCAACATGAACTTTTCTTCTGAAGAATTGCTTACAAGCAACCAACCAGGACGTTTTTGGGGGGATATGAGGATCCAAGAGCAACAGCTACTGAAGTCACAATATTCGGATTTTTCATTAATGGTGAATCCGCTTGCACGCATCAAATAGTAAGCAGTCAGGCACCAGTGAGGGACTCCCGAAGCTGAAGAACGAGCATTGAATCCTTTCCGGTCAGTCGTCCCTGTTCTGTGGCTTCCAGCCTTTCCCCTGTGGCGAGGTTCCCTTCAGACACAAACCTGTCATTTATGGTCCTGTCCCTCCTTTTGCTGTTGTGTCCGAGCCGTCTGCCGCTAGTGGCCAATCAAAGTGGATCGAAACTTGCAGGCACTGCGCCTCACCTGCTGGGCAGCCATCCTGGTAGGGTTGCTACTATGGAAGGGGACTCGTGACAGTGGTGGCGGGGTGCTGAGTTGCCGCGCCAGTACTTGATCCCCTGAGCTGCCGTGCTGCACACACATCGCCACAGCTCAGCCATTTTTTATTGCCTTGATTGGGGGAAGATGTATCAACAGGAAGATGATGAAGGGCCTCGGCCAGTTGGGTGAATTTCGAAAAATTAAATGTGTCGCTCTGAATCTTGTTGGTGCCCCACACTACAAACGGAGATTCAGTTGGATTGTCATCATGTGTGCAGCGCGAAGCAGTGTCCGTGCACCTGCAGGCGTGATGACCTGCAAAATTGACGAAGCCGTCATGACATGATACTTGCTGAATTATTGCGCCCATGAGACGAACAATCTCTTCCGCTGTTAATGCCTCAAATTCTAGGCTGGGTTACTTCGCTTTTGAGAAAAACGAATATCAGTGAGCCAAAAGCTGATGCCGATCTTACTCCAATTGACGCAGTTGCCATATTGCCTTCCAACCCAGCCTCACAGTTCAGCTGAGTTATCAAAATGGAACCGTCAGTTAATGGGCGTTGAGCATCAGTATCTCCACCATCAAGTGCACATCTTGCCTTGAGCCACGCTGCCTGCGAAAATTTGCGCAGTCCATCGGCTGGGCATCTGCACCATGCGCCACCTCCGTTCCGCGAGCGCTGTCACTGCACTCATGCCTACTGCAGGCTCCAGTGGCGCACGGCAATGGAATGGCCCACCATACACGCAGGTGATTTGCCATAGATTCAAATTATGCTCACAAGCGAGCACCAGATTTAGCATGCCGTCCGTGACGTCCCACAAACTTACTGCATAGGTAAACGAATGTGGGGCTGCAGGCGGTGGCTGTGGGCTGGATGGGTCCACGTGAGGGGCTCCATATTGACCGATGTTCTCTTCAGGTTCTGGACGCTGCTCATGAAGCTCCACCTGAAGCAGCCTGCAGAGTGAAGCTGCAGTCATGGTTGCACAACGTATATGATTTTCTGAACAAAGCATAGTCCCACCACAATTCGTCTATGCGGAATAGAAGCGCTCAGAGCGTTGCAGCAGTCCAAATTAGTGAATCCATATTCCTTTTGCCGCAGTCAACACCGGTCCAGGAGAAGTGCATACTTCTGCTATTCCATGTAGCATATAGCATACACATATATGTAATTGTTTGTGCACGCTGATGGCACAAGTGGCATGTGATCTTGGCACGTGCATTGTTGCAGTGGGATTGTCGCACTTTGTTCATCGCCCACGTTGCATGTGCCGTGTAACAAACGACTTCCATATGCTCAGCCTTGCCATATGTGTCTAAGCATGAGAGAAAATGCGTGTCTCGCAACAGCTCACATCGGTGCCAAACACACGTCAACATACTGTGCTTACTTCCTGCAGTTCCCGCATCTGACGACCAGCGAATTGTGGGACGCCTGTTCGTGGGGCACATTCACCTGGAAGAGCATCGAGCTGCCTCAAAACACCACTCTCAAGTGATCATTATAGGCGAAGACAGCAGTGCGACATAAAATTCAACAGCTTTAAACTACGATAGAATAATATTAGCGCCAGTATCATCGTGCAGGATATTGCAGGACTGATATGAAGCTGCGTGGATACATGCCACCTTGCCATGTGTCCTTATGGCCATACTCAACTTCATGAAATTCATCTTCGTACGTGATCGTGCAAGGGCGGCTGCATGAGAGGTTGTTTCTCCATTGGCTGCTATCCTGGCGACGAACTCACCAGTGTGATGGGAACTCAACATGGCGATAGCATGGAACTACAAATATGCGGACAAGAAGATCATGATCAGGGCTCCACCACGCGTTGCAGCTCGCCAAAAGTGGGCACACTGTTGAGAGTGCATTGCACTCATGGCTCACGAGCAAGGCGATCAGGCGGGTGAACGATTAGGGACTAGGTTGCTTGTTTCAGTATATCAACATTTCATACAAGATTCTCAAGAAGAAATTTATGCACGACATTACTTAATTCACCTATTTCCCAGTACAACAGGTTGGACTTGTGGAATGGTGCACGAGGGCCAGCTGCCCAAGTCTGATGCACGCATTCACATGGCTCTCTTGCCATTGTCTACTATGTGCCATTGCTAACGAACAATCCTTGTGTCAGGACTTGTGGTAGTACTTACGATTTTGCTCAAAGGCACCAACCCGCTTCTACATAAAGGGTGTTGATGTTGGACAGATAACATCACCATGCATATCAAAATCGGAGAACTGCACCCAGTTTCGAGCAGGTTGTGACAGGCTTGTCATTTACGTTTACGTTTTTACACGGAAGACGTAAATTGGCAAAAGGGGCTATTTTTACGGCTGTATTCACGTTTTTACGACTCCATGTGACACAGAGGTAACACGATAAAGTCGTGCACGAGCACCCACAACACAGGTCGACTTTGCACTCGGTAAGGGCCACGACGGCGTGAAACAAAAGTTCGTTTTCTGCCCATTACAGCGCGTCTGGCTGCTACTCCCAGGACTCCCGACGGCTGTATGTACTGTCCTTATGTACAAGGGGATGTATTTACGTTGTATTTACGTATTTTCACGCGGTTTTACGCGTACCAACGTAAAAATTATTTTTACGCATAAAAATGTAAGTACAGCACAATCTGTTTTACGGCATAAATAACAACCCTGGCTTGTGAGATTTACTCCATTCTGATTCCAACACATTTACCACGTTCACTGCTCTTGCTGCTTGCACACGTGTGCTCGCATGTTCAAAAGAGCTCTCTTCCAACACGCATACTTAAACAGTTTGTTCTCGCCCAGCGTGCTCTCTTCGCTCACGAACAGCACACAGCGGTCGCCTCGTTCTGAAATGAATTGTTGCCAGTGGGCTGCTCCCATGCTCATTTGCCGGTGTGTGCAAGCGGACAGCGCAGTCCATTGCAGTTCTGCTAGCATAAGTAGAGCGCAACGTACCTTTCCCACCCAGCGTGCATTGGGCAACGAAATTGCCTTGACACCGATCAACTGCCCCACAGGAAAACAGCCCGTTTGCGACACCAATTGCGGAGCCATCTAACACAAATTGATGCCATCACAGCCAAATTTAGGCCATCGCAATCACTGTGACGGCATCATTTTGTGTCAAAATGGCACCGCAGTTGGTGTCGCAAACATGGCATTTCCTGCCAGTGCTGGTGGCCATCATCATACATGTCGACTCGGCGGAATGATCTGCCTAGTCGACGTACATGCCGATGGACACCAGCGGGCAGTCACAACGCAATAGCCGACTCTGTATCACCCGCCTTTGTCGCTGTAAATCTCCCCACACCGCAAACTCCTGGCTGCAAGTGTCCACAGTAGTACTGTGGACACTTGCAGTCAAGTGTCCATTATGGACCCTTCCGCAGAGCTTGCAGGGCGTTGAGCAGGTTTTGTTTTCGCGTTTGAACAACCGTAAGTGCAAATTAACTTCACGATTTCAGCCAAAGAAATGCCCAACTCAGCTCTAGATCCTCACAGACACTCATGGATCCTCCACGCGAGGACCCGTGCTAAAGATCTACAGATCAAGCTGGCTATCTAACAAGATGGCGGTCAAGGTAACGCCGCAGCGCCGACAAAATCGCAATGCCGCAAAGCGCCGCGATCTCGGCTCCCATCACTAGCGGGCTAGCCCGGCATCCGCTGCAGGCTGCGGGGACGGCAACTTCCCCTGATCGCCCGTTCGAGACGCCGCACACGCGGCCGCTTCTCGCCCACAGCGGTCATTCCGGCGGTCGCCACAGGGGCCAAAAGCCGGCGCTGCGCGTAAAAAGCACATGGTATAAAACACACCGATTTTTAACTGCTTGCGCCGCACGGGCACAAGCGCGCCCACACGTGGCAACTCGTGTCCGTCCGCCCAAGGCGCTCTCGCACGGCTGGGCGACACTTGGCTGGTCGCCATTGCGAGCGCTCTGCAACACGTAATTCGCGCTCCGACGAGATGGTGCACCGATGTGGCGCGTCCAATTCTCGGGCTGCGCTGCACCCCCCACGGCGAGCCTCGTGCCGAGGAACGCGCCCGAACACGTCTACAACGTTTACACGTAATTCCGTCGCCGCGAGCCCTCGAGTTTGCGGCGCCGACGAGATTGTGTCCCGTCGGCCCGCGTCGCAATTCTCTGGGTCGCGCGGCCCACGCCACGGCACGCCTCATCCCAGCAAGCCGTAGATCCACACTTTGGGGCCCGGCCAAAGTCGGCTGGAATAACGTCACAGCCCTCGGGCAGATTCTCCGCTGGCCACCGCAGGCCATCCGTGGACTGTGTTCGCCCGTCCGTTGCCCGCGTGGGCAGTGGGCGGGCGAGCACAGGCGTCACAGATGCGATTGCCGGTGGCGCGCCCGCGCCAGGCCCCATGCATGCATGGGAGCTTCGATTCGCCCCCCCCCCCCCGCCTGCCCAATTCCCCACCACTCCCCGGGGAGTGGAAAGGGCCCCCTTTCCAAGCTTCCCTGCGCCCGACGCCGACCAAACGCTGCCACCGACGCCCACGACCTGCACACAGCTCGCGTCTGGCTCCGCGTGACGAACGCCTGGCCGCCGCCCCGAGGCCCTCCATGGCCCCATGACCGCGATCAAGCCCCGGCGTCAACATGAATGCTGTTTGGGTCAATTTCAGCCCCCATGAGGCCGAACATGGCGAAAGCCAATTGGCCAGCAAGCTGGCGCCGCACCTCCAGGAGGGCCCCGCACTCCGTGGATGTGCACTCAACCCTCACTGTCGAGGGGCGCCCAGCGTGCTGACCCACGCGCGCATAGGCCTGAAAAGCGCCGCGGCTCATGGCCATGTGGCGGGGGGTCAGTCAGCGTCGGACGGGCTGCTCCCCGGGCGGCGGATGGCCCCCTTCGGATCGATCAGGTCGAACGGCGCCACGTGCGGTCACGGGCGGCGATGCGGCCTGCCGGGTGGCCCGCCGCTCGAGAGGGCAGTGTCAGAGGGGATCGATGGCGGGGGCGTCGATTTGGCCGCGAGGCGGGCGCCATCAAAGGGGCCCGTGATGGAGATGGGACGTCGAGGAGGTGCCGGGCACGTGATCTGGACGGGGATGCGCGCATGGAGGCCCGACTTTGCGTTTTTGCGGTTTGTTCAAATCGATTTTGGGTTTGTTCACACTGAAACGTTTCACACTCCATCTTCCGTTCGCCCATCATTTCGGGCTGCTTGTGCTTCTTTCAACAGGTTTCAATGAATCGGTAATTCGTTGCATATAAAAATGGGGGAATATTCTCCATGAATGGGAATATTGGCTTAAGAGCATCCGTGTACGTTATGTTTACATAAGCGCATAATCACACGCTGTCGTGATTTCCACAAACACGCATGACGACTCGTGACCATGCTCGGCAAGGGCCGCATTGCGAGCCGCAGAGGGTTGTTCTGATTCAACCAGAACCAACTTGGCCGCCACTTGGCATGCCGCCCAAGGGCAAGTTGGGCAGCTTCCAAACACTTTGGGGGCATCAACTGCGACATGGACCACCGACTGCTACTGCAGCCTTCCCACCAGTCCGGAGAGCGGCGGCTGGACTAGTCAGAGTGGATAGAGGACGACCGTTCTATGTTGTCGTTGTGTTTGGCGAGGACGCAGCGGATGCGGCTGGGGAAGCTCTCGAAGAGGAGGCAAGCCAAAAACTTGTCAATGGCAACGTGCAGCATGGCTACTCTGCCCAAATCCGAGTTTGCATGTACTGCTCGGGTTGATGGAAGACTGTACAATGTCCGCGCAGATGTAGAAATAAAATCGCCCTGCTTCTTAAAGAAGCAAAGTTGTACACAAAGTTTGTGTACAAGTCAAATTTGAACAAATTGAGGGTGATCGATGTTGAGCTGCAAAATTGCCGATCCAGCTGGTTATCTGTTGGGCACAGTTAGGCAGCACAAAACGCAGACTTGGATGCATTAGCCGGAGGCAAGTCACAAATTATTTCAGCGTTTGGAAATGCTCCAGACCCTGACGATTTATACAGCAGACATCATCCCCACATGGAATCTGCAATGCAAGCACTGGAAACGGATGAACATAAAGCGTTGAAGCCGCACAATGTGTTCATTGCTTGAGACTCGAGTTTATAGCCCGTCGCAGATCCGCTCATCGTCTAATGGACTGAACCACATGACAAGCATACATTGGGCAGCTCCCATCGATTAGAAGGACAAAAATGCGATGGCCAGCGCCGAGAGTGTCTGTTGAAATGCTCTGGATGACGGCGTTGTCGAAACGAATGCCGGGAAAGCAGATCAGTATGCGAGACGGGCAGACTCAAAGGGCGCTTTCCTTCTGCAACCGCTCGCGCCGCGAACAAACGCCCACCAAATAGTTACAACCCCAACTGATAACTGATTGTCGGTTGGCGGTTAAAGGCGGCAGACGACCCATAAAAGGCGGCGCTGCGACGCATAAACCCGAGTCGCAGCCGAGGCAAGCACCCCCCCTTCCCCTACGAATTGGGAGTTGCAACAAACATCACAGGAGGGCCGGGAACTCCAACAGCGGCATCCTTCGTGCGCACTTGAGCCAAGCCTTTGATTTCTGCACCAGAGGCGGCTGCTGGGAACGCCCGCTCCTCGGCAGTCCCTGTTGGTTGTCCAGGACAGTGGAAACGCTGGTGGAAACGACGAGGGGCGACGAGGCAGCTTGCGGCGGACGTCGAAGTCAACGTCCGCCGCGCTTCGCAGCGCCCCGGGCGGCGTCCGCCAGGTGAGTGAATTGGGTACCACGGTGCAGTCGCGAGTCTTCTGGGTTCGTCGCGTGCAGTCGCGAGTCGTCTCAAATTCTTCGCTTGTCGTCTCGAGTCGTCGCGCGCAGTCGCGAGTGCCCGGCAACCGTAGCTTTTTTGTCGAATCTTCGCGGTTGGGTGGGCTTCTGGAGTCGAGGCGTTACGCACACGTGCTCGATAGACACCGCCCAGTCAGCGTTTGGGGAGAAGCTGAATTTTTGGCAACACGGGGAGAACGCGCATTTGACGAGAGCGTCGCGTTTCGCCGGCAGTCTGTCGGGCGTCGCCGCCGCGGGAACCGCCATGTGTGCAGAGGATAGTAAAAGGGCGACTGCCGTTGACTCTGCCACAAACATTTGGCTTTGGGTCATGCACAGCGCTCATGAGGTAAATTCCGTTCAAGCGGCGGTGGTTGGATTGCTCGACTGACAACCCTGCTTTGGGAGCAGTGGCGCAAGGCTCAGTACTTTGCAACATTTGCTTGCACCATTTTTCCCCGCAAGGTGTCTTGGCACGTCTTGCGCATTCCGCCAGACCGCTTTTGTGGTGCGCAACGCTGAAGTGGGGCGTTTGTCGCGCAGTCGACGTGGTCAGCGCGAAATGGCGCCGGTCTTCTCCACGCACAAAACTGCCAGTCTCCACATTCGAAGCATCCCGCGGATTGCAAGAAGCAACAAATTTTTCAAATCTTGTGATGAGTTGTGCTCATAATGTGGAATCTGCAGTCGCCCAATTGCATCATTGAGTAAAGTAAGTTCCGTCAATTCACATTAACGTTGTCGCTGGTTCAAAGTAAAACAGATTGCCTTGTGATTTAAGATATTGCATTGCTCATCTGGAGAAGTGCGTCATCATTTGAACAGTACGCCAACGAAGCTTCTACGTCTCCATTTCAATGACTTACCAAAGCCATTGCATTGATGTGGTGCAGCACGCGCAGTTATCCATGAATTGATAACACGGTAACAGGTGAAAATGAATGGAACTCCCACTCACAACCCGCTGCGATATTTCTCAATCATTAGTGTAATGTTGCAGCTCAGAAAGGGCCGCTGAAGATCCTCTCAGAAACCGCGATGGGGTACTCCCGGAGCTTGGCCCTCCTGGCCATATATGCGCTTGTGTTTGTGGCCTCTTCGCGCGCCTCAGAAGTCACACATGAAGCGGCAGCTCGAGAATTGCAGTCCAGCTCGGCTGAGGCTGACATCGATGCCTCACAAGTCACACATGGAGTGGCAACTCGAGAATTGCAATCCAGCTCTGCCGATGTTGACATTAACGGAGTTTCGGGAGCTCTGGAAGTCTCCGAGCAAAGGAGTGATGCGGATGCGAGGTCCCTTGCGTCGGTGAGGCTCCTCGAAAGCGATGAAGGGTGGAGGTCCACGAAGGTCAGGCGAAAGAAGAAGAGGATCGTGTACGTGCCGGTTCCGGGTCCGCCTGGGCCCCCGGGACATCCGGGAGACGATGGAAAGCAAGGTGAGCGTCCACGATGGTGACCAACAGCTCTCCTGCTCAACTCAAATCGTTCGGGGAAAATGTTCGACGATCGCCCGGCTGACGACCACCATATTAATCAAAGATCCAACAGCGCTGGCACCAACGCTGGAGCCATGAGCACTGGCGCCAGTGCTCCCATGCCTGATCAGCCATATTATATATCCGTGCCGCTTCTGGCAGGGGACAGCATAGCGTTACTAAACTTGCACTGTTGCATTCCTAAAGGCGAGATCCTGAAGTTTTCATTCTTGCGGGATTTCTGCAATCGCTCACGCCTCTTGCAAAATGGCGTAAACATTGTTCCAGAATATCGTCATGCGAAATCCCGCTTCCAGGCGGACAATTCGCGTAAACAGCCCATTTTTGTCTATAACACTCCTTTTCCTTTCCATTTTCAAGTTTAGTTGTACTTCAACTTAGTCATAACCTCGTCATAACTTTGTTACAGTTAAACTTGAACTCAGTCATAACTGCTCATGGAGCTTGTCATTCAGGTCATTCCGGGAAACACTCGTATACCCCAGGGCCACCCGGACCACCTGGAGGCCCCGGTCCCGAGGGTCCCGAGGGCCCTCCTGGAAGCTACGGCTGGAAAGGTACAGTAGGAAAACAGGGGCCACCTGGTCCCGCGGGTCCAACTGGACAACCCGGGCCTCAAGGACCACCTGGAGCTGACGGCCAGCCCGGGCCTGCGGGAAAAGAAGGCCACAAGGGAGTTCCTGGAGCGAAGGGTGAGGGGCTTAACGGATGGCCCGGCGGGAATTGTGCAGTTGAATGTCCAATATTAACAAGTAGTCGACTAATCGGGCAGCAGCGTTGCCCAAATCTGTTGCCGCTGACTTCTGCAGCTCGCGATTGCGCCTGCTTCATGATTGGCAAGGCTGCAATCGAAATGGCTCGCCGCGAGCAGAGCCCCAATCGCCACGCGCCAACAGTCGTCTGAGCTGGCGAACAATAAGCGCACCGCAAAGGCTGCCAACGTTCACGCACCATTCGAAAATTCGAAATCCCAAACCCTTACAAGATATGAACAGAAACATTTCTTGTAGATGCATGCGCATTGTGCGGCTCGCAGAACGGGTGGGACTCTCATGAGCGATGCCTGAAACAAATGCATTGCTTTTCAAATCGTGTGAAGGGATCCCAGGTGAGCCTGGGCCCGAAGGTGTCCGTGGGCCCAAGGGTCCCGATGGGGATCCTGGCGCGGATGGCGACATGGGACATCCGGGCGAGGGCGGCGAGCCCGGATATCCGGGAGGGGAGGGGCCGCCAGGAGATCCAGGCAGCCCCGGCAGGCAAGGGGACAAGGGACCCGATGGCCACGTCGGCCTAATGGGCGGCATGGGACCTCCAGGAGACCCAGGACCCAAAGGATACCCAGGTGTGAATGGAAGCAATAGCACTTTTGGGTAAACGGATGTTACAGTGGTTTGGAAAGGGCGGCACGAGACTTAGTATTTTATATTGCAGTGCTGCACCACATTTTTTTAAAAGGGTGTCAGTCGCTCACATTTTATTGAACGGACAACCACTGTCAGCTCACTTCATTATTCGTCGCTGATTCCGGTGGGATCTGATCAGGTACGGCGTAATTATCCCTCTGTGTATTGAGCGTATGCTACGGGCAATATTCTGTGAGCCTTGCAGTCATGCGATACGTTAGAGCATATCTTGGAATGAGCATTGGTGGCGAGGCCGAGAAAAGCCGGGCCATACGGCATTATCGAATATTGCGTATGCTTGGAGCACCAATGTCGACTGTCCATCATACGGCTGCGTGAGGCTTGTGCTGCCTCTGATATTCAACACCCATACAATGTACACTGCGAGCACTGTCAACTAGTACGATTTGAGCCACGACCAAAATGCGTTCTCATGTAGCACCCGCCATCGCCGGTTCATTTGGGACCATTCACATATGAAATCACACGACCAATCGCAGAAACGCACAGCAGGCCTGTTCATGCCTCGAGGGCGACGCGGCAATGGCGATTATCAAAAAAATGTACATAAACAAATAATGTATAAATACTACACAAAACAAAATATGTGAAAACAGAATTAATATTACAAACACTAAAAGGAATGCGGCTCCTCCTGATGCAGTGCCGCTATCGCTGCAGGTGCACAGGGGACCTCCGGCGAACCCGGAGCCCCAGGCGAACTGGGAGAAGACGGGCCGGAGGGCCCAGAAGGTCCGCGTGGGAACCCTGGAGAGCCCGGAACGCAAGGGAATGTGGGAGGCGA